>BGPT01001856.1:36988-117655 GCA_003297045.1 Symbiodinium sp. clade C Y103
CCAGATAGAATGTCAGATAGAATGTCAGATAGAATGCCAGATAGAATGCCAGATAGAATGTCAGATAGAATGCCAGATAGAATGCCAGATAGAATGTCATATAGAATGCCAGATAGAATGTCAGATAGAATGCCAGATAGAATGTCAGATAGAATGACAGAGAGAATTGCAGATCAAAATTGAGATAGAATGCCAGCAGGAATGCCAGATAGAACGCCAGATAGAATGCCAGAAAGAATGCCAGATAGAATGTCAGAAAGAATGTCAGAAAAGATGCCAGATAGAATGTCAGAAAGAATGCCAGATATAATGTCAGAAAGAATGTCAGATAGAATGCCAGGAAGAATGTCAGAAGATATGCCAGATAGAATGCCAGGAAGAATGTCAGAAGATATGCCAAATAGAATGCCAGGAAGAATGTCAGAAGATATGCCAGATAGAATGCCAGGAAGAATGTCAGAAGATATGCCAAATAGAATGCCAGGAAGAATGTCAGAAGATATGCCAGATAGAATGCCAGAAAGAATGTCAGAATATAAGCCAGATAAAATGTCAGAAAGAATGTCAGATAGAAGGTTAGAGCATATGTCAGAGAGAATGTCAGATAGAATGCCAAGAGGAAAAGGAGGAGAGGACAACTCTGATGAAATCTAGAGACCGAAGGTCCCTAGCTTTCACCAGAGTTGTCCTCTCCTCCTCTTCCTTGCCAGAAAATTTTGTCAGAAAGAATGTCAAAATATGTATCACACTATATGCCAAATAAAGGGTCATGGTGGGGATCACTCGAAGCAAAGTAATTGTGGAATCATTCGCATGTTTTTCGTGGTTAAGCCAACATGTCTCATTATCAAAGCCTTTTCTTCTACCCTCTGGTAAACTAACATAGCTATGGACAATCACCATTTTTCATGGGAAAATCAACTATTTCTATGGTCCATTTTCAATAGCTATGTTAATTTACCAGAGGGTAAATCACCATTTTTAATGGGAAAATCACCATCTTTAATGGGTAAACCAAGGCAGCCCCACGGCTTGGAACGGCGCACATCTCGCCGGCCGCGCGCAGGTCGCCATCTTCTTCCGAGGAGGCGGCCTGCTTCAGGATGAGGCCTGCGGCAGTTGAGGGATGTGATTTATCCCATTGTCTTACTGGTGCTTAGCAGGGAATGGGGGAATGGGATGATTATGAAAATGGTTATTATAGGTCAGCAACCCCCATTCCCTACTAAGCACCAGTAAGTTGTTTATAGGGTTTCAAGCATCCCTGAAATCATCGATATACCCTTGACACGTTACTTATCCCGGTGAATGCTGGTGTATTCCAATTGTCTTACCCCCTATACCCTATCTTTTTTGGTGAATACCCTATCTTTGATGTGTAAACAAACCATGAAGTCATCCCTCTGAATTCGAGCATTCACAAAGGTTGACTTTGATCTCAGCTGTAAAACGCTTCAGCTCTTGATTTGAGCATCGGTTCAAAAGCCGCAACATCATCCCTGTATATTGGTTGGTTCAGAACAGGATTCCCATAAGAGATGACAATCCCCAATACATTGGGTAGTAAGTATATTACATCATTTTCATATTTATAATCATCAACGAACAGGGCTTTTGAACACTCCCACGGCTCTGCTGGCGCCTTGCGCTAAGGACTCCTGCTGTGCACAGCTGGATTGTGGGAGGTCCAACGGGGATTTAGTAGAGATTAATCAATGATTAATTGGATTCTCATGGGAATATTCATGGGAATAAAGCAACTTTGCTGAGTTGGTGCAAAGAAGTCCAATTTCACTCGGATTTTGTGTGTATATATATATATATATATACATAGTTGCTATGGTTTACAAACCAACTTATAGCTGTTGGGACACCACCGTGTACATGCCATACATGATGTAATATATCAACAAATATGATTATATATGTATATGTATATATATATATGTATATATATATATGTATATATATATATGTATATATATATATATGTATATATATATGTATATATGTGGCGTATAAACCATTACACACTAATTACACCATATGCGTTAATGGGAGATATGGTGATTTCAAAAGATATCAAGCAGTACAGACCATCATATATCCCATTAACTCCGCAGTTGACAAAATTACTGAATATGTCCCAAAATCTCTCAACTATATCCACTAACATTGCAATCGTTATGTATACCTAAACACCATATATCCTCAGTCAGAAAGTGGGCAATGACAGTGTTGCAAGCCATTCATATAGACATATATGTGCATAGATCGGGGTAAATGACAATATTTCACCAACCTGAATTGAGGACATCTGGGGATGATTCCTATACTAACCAGATATTCCAGTGAGGTCGCAGTGAGGTCGCAGTGAGGTCGTTTTAATTTACCCAGATATATGTGCATATATGGAGGTTTCCTAAAATGGGGGTACCCCCAAATCATCCATTTATATAGATGGATTTTCCATTATAAACCATCCATTTTTGGGTACCCCCATTTTAGGAAACCCCCATATGTGCATACATATGGGTTATCCCGGTTATTTGTGCTTGGATTTTCATGGGTTTTCTGTCATACGCTGCCTGGGACGTACATGCAAGTGGTTTACAAACCATCATGGATCCCATTAATGCCCCAGTTTATTCGACTATATACACGATTGTATCCCCGTTATATCCTCAAAGTATATGGTTTATGAACCAATCCATGGAAGATGGTAACCCCAATCATACATTGATATGTTCCCCCTAAGTTCCAGGTTTCCAAGGTATTTTCGGCATCTGTTTGGTCGTTACCATATGTATACATCAACCCTTAAATAACCAGAGGGTATATATACATAATATATATATATATATATACATAATATATTTATATACTGTATATAACAATGTGTATATATATATAATTATATATTGTATATATAATTACATGTACAAAACGGTTTACAAGCCAAAAATGGTTTATAACCCATTCATCAATCAGCACAAAGCTATATCTAACAAGTCTAACAAATGTATTGATCCATTAACCCATTGACCCATTTGTCGATAATCACCCATAGCTATTAATGGTTTTGAATGGTTAGTGATCCGTACTGATCCGTAATGATCCGTAATGATCCGTAGTGATCCATAAATCCATACATGGTTCAAACTTCAAACCTCAAACATATTAACATGGTGTTTATGGATTATTTTATGGACTATGAACCATTCAAAACCCATTGATAGCTTTGGATCCTTGTGGATCAAACGATTATTAGCCAATAATAAACTAGTTCAAACATAGTGACAGTCCATAATCATCCATCAATACATACCTCAATGGTTTAAGCCATTCCAAAGCCAAATGCTATGGATTTGATCCATTTATCCACTTAAAAGAGGAAAAAAACAATGAACAATCACAAGAATCAAAGGGTTAAATGATGTCAAATAGCTATATGGAAATTTCCTAAAATAGGGGTACCCCTAAATCATCCATTTTAATAAGATTTTCCATTATAAACCATCCATTTTTGGGTACCCACATTTTAGGAAACCCCCATATGGAAATTTCATGAATTGTCCATACATATTTCCATTCAACCGCCTCAGATCCACCCGATGCCTGCGGCGGCGGTGGCGGTGGCGCTGCAAAGTCGCCCTTGCTGTGGGGTGAAGTCGGGGCCGTGGGCGCCAAAGGCACGTCCTGGGACCGGCCGCAGCTCTTTTTTTGGGGTACACAAGCCATGCATATGGTGACTTCAACCAAAAGTGATGGTATACTAGGGATACAATAGGGATATATAACGATATCTATATCTATTTGGGAATTCGCCAACAAAAATGATGGCATTGTGTGGATAGAATGGGAATATAACAATATCTATGTGCATATATCTGAGAAAACTAAAATGATTCAGTGTCGACATGAAACAAGGCTATTTGGGGATGATTCCCTCCAATTACAACTCATCCTTCCAGTGAGGTCTCAGTGTAACTAGCCACACACATGATGGTATAATTTGGATATACTGCGGACCATCTAGAAAAAAAAAGGCTCCCAAGATAGGTAGCTTGATTTATAACTTCAAAAACTGGGACTCACCACACATATTAACAGGTATATACCATGGTATACCAACAGTCAATCGGATTATCATATTTTGAACCAGCTTATATAAGTGGCAACCACATTGCAACTGTGACTATCATGGTATTTAACTAGCCCCTAAATGTGACCCTCCAATGATGTTTTGGTAAGGGCTTGTTGACCACAAACAACAACTACTAAGGGATAATTAACAATCTGTTTTATGTATACAAATGGGTTGCCTTGCTTTTTTCCAACGAATTAAAAATTTTACAACTGGAGGTATACTCTGTATACTGATTTTGTTTTTGGTTCTCGGTCGTTATGATCCCTGACAAACAAATATAATATAATTACTCAGAATTAGTAACCAACAAAAAAGAGGATCGCTGCTTACATGGCTTTGTCTCCGCAAACATGAGTCACAAAACACATGTCAATGGTTTATCATCATTTTCACGGAAAAAAATGCATCTGAAGCTGATCTTGGAGGTGGAGGGCACCCTTTGGTGGAGCCTTTGATGTTGGACCTGAATCAGGAAGAAACTTTTACGGTCTTACCGTCCTTAAACGATCTTAAACGCATAAGTCTCCTAATGTCCTGCTACGTGTTCAGAAGAAAGTGTAGTATCATTGGATTGGGTTAAGGGAAAATTTACAGGAAACCATGGATTTTCCTATGAAATATAGGGGTTTCCTGTAATTTTTCCCTTAACCCAATCTAATGATAGTAGCCACCGGTTTGGCACTTGCGACCGCCTCTTGTTCGGCGCCTCTGACGCTCGGGATTTTGTCGTCTGGTTCACCCTGAGGTGGCACGAGATCACCAGTTATTGTCGACATATATATGGACTATCATATACCCTCTGGTAAACTAACATAGCTATTGAAAATGGCCATTTATAGTGGATTTTCCCATGAAAAAATGGTGATTTTCCATGGTTATGTTAGTTTACCAGAGGGTAATATAGGTTTCCTAAAATGAAGGTACCCCCAAATCATCCATTTTATTCCCGGATTTTCCATGAAAACCATTCAGCTATTGGGGTACCCCCATTTGGAAACCTCCATGTGGGTTATGCGGATCTCCCGTCCTCGTGGCCGAAGTCCTTGGGTGGAGGCGGCTTGGGAGGTCCCGCCTGCGGCTGCGGTGCACACCGGTAGAGATATCCCAACTTATCGGGTTGATAACCCATGGTTGTTACACATTTGTAACCTCAACTGCACCCCCAAGTAGTGGGTACAATACACATAACCAATATAGAATGGACATATGATGTAAATTTAATATCCTCATTGATTATTCATTGGTTACATAGTGGGTATATAGTGGGAAGCTTACGGAAATATCATGGGCATCTAACCAATATACTGGCTCACAAGCTTATCGGTCGTTGACCTGGAAATTGCCCAATTTGCCAAGATTCTGACCATGTCAATGTCCGCAGTGAAACTGATGGTTTCAAGCTGGAGAGGGGCGCCCCAAAAGGCCAGGATCAGTAGCTGTTGGGGCAGCCGCACGTCACACGTGTTTCTCCCGTTGAAGCGCTTGTAATGGCTATCTAGTATATATTCCCTAGAAATGGAGGTTTTTAATGGGGAACGCATCTTTATCTTTGAATTGGTGATCTTCCATAAACATCGCGATCATTCACTGATCTGAAAAGCCTGCAAATTTTGAAATAGTTAACCCCCCACAATTCCCATCAGTGATGTCGCAGGGAAGTTGTGGTCGTATCCAAAAATATGTGCAAAGATCAATACACTAAACAAACATGGTATATAGAACATGGGTGTATAACGGAAAATGTGTGGGTATATAGCCGAAAATAGTATATCTTGATATACAGAGTCATCCATACCACAATGGGCATCCTAACATCATGGGTGTATAATTTGCGTTGAATGAAGCCATGACTAAACCCCATAAGATAGGCAACTTGACCAAGTGTAGACCATGGCACATATGTCAATTCTGATTATGTTCAATCAAGCACACATTGATTATTTTATTGATCCCATGATTCAATCGTATAGTCTTGTCACGGTCATGGTTTATAGTTGATGAGTTTAGTGATGCTGGCCCAAGATCCCATAGAGCTGCGTGCAACTACCCCAGCATCACGTAGTACGCTTTGCCGAAACGCCATGGTAACCCGTTTGAAACCAACCACCAGGCTAGGTTGTTATGCTTACGTCAATTGTTAGTAGCTTTGGATTTGGAAGGAATGGATAGGAATGGAATACTTTCAGAGAATGGCAACATTCTGTGCGAACAAAACGCCATGGCTTTCTCAATAGGTTGATCTTTGAAACCAATGGAATAAGATGCTCACGAGCGGTTCCCTGTACTTATTGTCTAGATGAATTGCATCCTCAACCAGCGTAGCAAGTGAGACCAGCAACCGATCAGTAAGAATGCCCAAACATGATAATCATCAAATTGGTACCTCAATCTAACCATCACCGACTTGGATTTGCTTAATCATTGGATTGGTTAATGGGAAAATTTACAGGAAACCTCTATATTTGATGGTAAAAACCATGGTTTCCTGTAGATTTTCCCTTAAACCAATCCACTGGCTTAATTAAGGGTCTCCCCAAAAAAATAAACAATATTCATATTATTCATACATATTCCCAAGAAAAATGCCCGATCCTGAGGTCACTACACCTCCAAATCGGCAAGTTCAGAAGAAACTAGCAACAACAGGAATTCAAGGGGGGGCGCGAGATTCATCGTGGCCAAGCTTGGATACCCTGCAAAAAGCAACAACATGTTTTTGCTGGTTAGTGTGTTTGTACATACAGTATAGCAAAAGAAGATCACACCCTTGTTGACACCACCGAGGTGACCCGGTCGTGCGCCTTTTCACCCTGTAGGGCCCAATGTTTGGCTTCCTCCCATTTCCTGAGGCATGGGAAATGGTGCTATACTTCGATGTGCGCCCCCCTCAATAAGTGGGCAATAACCCCATAGATCCCCATAGTACATATCAGCTGTCAGCTGGATTACCCTCTGGTAAACTAACATAACTATGGAAAATCACCATTTTATAGTAGGTAAATCAACCATAAATGGCAATTTTCAATAGCAAACTGTTAGTTTACCAGAGGGTAATGGAAATATCATCAGTTGTATGGAGTATATATGGGTTATGTTCACCATCCACGATGCCTGCAGCCTGCACCCCCAAGTATGAAAAACAAAACCCCGTGATTCCTACAAGGTCGGGAAAACAGCTATGTTTGCTGGTTCAACCATAGTTATCGGAGCTACTGTATGATGAGTTTTGTCATCGTAAACACGGGCCCCATTTTGTGGGCTCGTTGTAGTTGGATTCTAAGCCCTGATTGTATCAACTGAATCTCGGATCAGTTTCCATCAAGTGGTTCATATCTAAGAATGTGCCTCTTTTGAAGGCACAAAATGTCTGGCAAAAGTCACTGAACTTCCTACAGGATGAGGTGATCATGCCTTACGAACAGCGCATCCTGCAACGTCTTGGTGTGTTCAATACTCCGTCTCTGCGATGCTTGAGCAGTCATACCACGGAGGTTTTCTTCCAAAGTTGATGGATCAATTCCGTGCTATGCAGCCCTATGCGGTGCCGCACCTGCAAAGTTGCTCCCGGGAGTAATGGCTTCAGTGCTGATTCCAATTCGAGCGCTGAAGAACACATTCTTCAACGGCATCAGCCAATGCAGTGCGCAATCCAAACCGCCCACTGTGTCTGGTTTGACCTCTCGACATTCAAGTTGACCTGCTCTGGGGCGCTGCATCGAATTCCTCTTCAAGCACTTGGATCCATAGTGGCTGGCTGCTGAGTCCCCACAATGGAAGCCAGGTCCATTGCCAAAGACGGGAGCCTCGCCGGCCGACCTTGACTTGAAGGCGCGAGTGATGTGTGAGCGCAGCATGATTGCTGCTTGACGTCAAAATGCCACTGGAGCCTCAATGGCCCCCCAGTTAAAAGCCGGTTTATAAAGCTCATTACAAACTATATAGTTGTATCCCCTACAAACCCTAGTTAACAGAGCCAAAAGTTCACTGCTGTATGCCCTACAGTTTAGTACTGGTAAAATGGATTACAATATATCAAAATCGATCAACATCGTTCAAAATCGAACATTGTTTGCATGGCGAATCTTAGATATTCTACCAAACACTAGAATGCTAGCTGGTAACTATGGTAAATGTTCCTTTTTACCGCACAAAAACCCAGGATTGAACTTCCCGTTCAAGGATGAGCCAAGATAGGATGAGATTCTTCCATCACACTGGCAAAAACTTGGGCCATCTGCCTAGCACTAAACAAGGTGGACAAAGTCGGCCATGAATTTCACCAGATTGAAAAACCACTCCAGAAAACTTATGCAGAACAAATATGTCACCACAATGCCAAACAAACAGCACACATGTCACATATAGATCATTTCGAGGTTTCACTATGATTGAAAGTGCCTTAAGGGATTCTTTAGACCCTGGCACTAACCATGCCAAACGGACAACCTGAGCTGGTTTTTGTCTGGCCAGACTTTGGAGATCACCTGCACGGCTTCAAAAGTCTGGTGCCCTTCCGCTCCCGCATAGTTGTCCAACTGGAAATCAAACACTTTTAGCCATGGGAATTCCCTATTTACAAATGATTTTCCCAGCTACGAACCTGCATTTCTAGAGGTGGTTTCCCCTACCCTTGTTTTGGTCCAGGTCGCCGGAGCTCGGTGTACCTGCGGCAGATGCAGATGGATTGCTTAAAAAAAAAAGACATGGCTTTAGAAACCAACATAAACAAACTTGGAACTGGGGGATACTAGCCCTTCTAAGAAGTCTAGTTCTGAAAAAAACGATTTCTCCTAATTTCTGGGTACTCACCAAGAGTTTCAGAGAATTTGCCAGTTCAATGGACTCGCAACTCCTGGATGAGACAATTGCGGGGTCAAGAAAGGGCAATCGAGAATTGGCTCGAGACTTCGAAGAAGGTCACAATGACAATACCCCTTGCACCTTGCATTCTTCATGCCAGTTCGGGATACCCTAAAGGGTAAACGTTTACAGTACGATGTGGAAAATCCATGGTTTCCCCTTCGGAAAATGATCTCCATTACATCCATGATGGGTTTTCCACATCTATGTATTATAAACGTTTACCCTAGGGCCTGTTGCATTGCAAAGACCTGTCCACGGTTGCCAAGGTATCCTTCTGCATCAAACTTGCCACAAAATGTGGTCTCCACCATGGACGAAGCCACTTAGATCTACTTGGTGGGTTCGTTGATCCACTGCTACAAGTGTCACTGTGAGGTATATTATGGAGGTTTCCTGAATTAAAATAGGGGTACCCCAAGTCATCCAAAAATTCGACAAATTTATAATTTAGTATTCAAATCCAGGGTTCTTGTTTTTGGTTGGTGAAATCTCCCCTTATCATCAAGTGGTTAGATTACGTTCAATAGTTTAACCCCCTATTCTTCATTCTTAAATCCCAAATTTTGATTCATGTGTCATGCTCAAAATATCTCAAAATCATCCTAAAATCCCATTTTGTCCCACGATTTTCTGTCCAAATCTCCCAATGTTGTTCCCATTTTGTCCCACGCTTCCAAGCCATTTTCTCCACGTTGTCATCCCATCGCCCCACCAAATCCACCCGGTTCCCCGGCGCACATCTCCACGGCCGCGTGGAAGGCGCGGGCGCGGCCGTAGTGCTGCGCCGCCTCGCCGTACTTGCCCTGGAAGGCCAGGACCTCGCGAGCGCTCGCGGACGTGAAGATATGGAGACAATGGGAATATCATGGCTATTACCATTCCCAAATGGCTGGTTTATGGCATTGTTTTACCCACCTTAAACCATTTCTGCATGATTTTTCACTGGACTTCAGGGAAAATTAAAACCGGAAACCTCTATATTTGATGGCAAAAGCCATGGTTTCTTGTAGATTTTCCCTGAAACCAATCCAATGATTAATATTATCCTCTGGTAATTTAACATAGCTATTGAAATGGTTGATTTTCCCATTAAACATGGTGATTTTCCATAGATATGTTCGTTTACCAAAGGGTAATGTGGTAAAATCCAATGGTAAAAAAATCCAGTAATCTTTAAAACATGTATTCATATTCAATGTATATATATATATATACATATATGTATATCCCATTTGTTCAAAATCGTACAAGCAATGTGGATATAATAAATACATTGATATTCATGGATATTGAAATACAGAGACATTAATATAAAACTATATATTATCATTTGAAATATTTTCAATATATATATATATATCTTCTATCATTATCCCATCATTCTATTATATTCCTATTTATCAATCTATTGTAAATGTATCAAGATTCCATGCTGGGATAATATTATATCATAATCAATATGTATATATATATATATACAACTATAAACATAATATATAATTGTATGTATATACATATTATATAGATTTATTCCAGTCTTTCAAAACCATACAAGTATAGTAATGTGGTAAACCCAGTCATAAACCGTCCCCAAGTCATCACGATTTGGGTTGCAAAGACCCCAGAACTATCTTTGGTGAAATCAAGTTAGAGTCTTTACCACGAAATGGAAATTAATAAATCCATAGAATCCGCTTTCTGGTGCTTCATTCCCACGAAGTCCCATGGATTGCCTATTAAAACATGTTAAAAGATATTACATTCCCATTATAATTATATGTATATATATATATGTATATATATATATGACATGCGTTTATATTCCAATGTCTTGGCTAAACTACTAAACCACCATCTTATCCCACGTCTCATATTCACCCAAATATTTATTGCTAAAATCAATGAAGACACTCTATTTTGCCATGGCGAGCCCAAGGTTTCAGGACTCTGCCTGGGCCGTGATGAGCATCTCCTCATCATGAGTCAAGCTGGTCTTCTGGCCATACCTGGAGATTTGACACTGATGTCGATGGTCAAGCAGCTGGATGGAACACGGGTTTCCCCGTTCTGAAAAGGATCTATTTTCAGGGTGGGTTTTCCACATCTATGTGGACGTTGACCAGAAGATAAGTCAATTTTTATTATCAACACTAGAGATGGAAAACATATCAAGCATCCAAATCATCCATTTTAATGGGATTTTCCACTATAAACCAACCATTTTGGGTACCTCCATTTATGGAAACCTTCAAATAAACAATTTTGAACTCATTCCCCTAACTTACCATCATGTACAGTAAGGGTGCTCTCAAAGTTGGCGCTTATGTGAATTCAGTTGGCATTTGAAATGGGTATGGGCTAAGTCATTGGCATAGCGGAACCACAATACCCTCTGGTAAACTAACGTAGCTATTGAAAATTGCCATTTATAGTTGATTTTCCCATTAAAGAAAGCTGATGATGTTCCATAGTTATGTTAGTTTACCAGAGAGTATATCAAATAAAAGCATTAAGACTCTATGCGAACAAAGTTTTAGTCATTGATAGTCATTTCTTTTTTTGGTTATTTCTTGGTTCTTGGCACTTGTTTTTGGTCATTGTCTGCATGCAAACTTTAACATATACATTCTTTGGGGTTGAACAATTTTGACCCCCAACCAAAATGATTCAGAGGCTCCTCACAACAAACGACATACCGAAAAACTGCTGTTTCAAAGAGTAGAAAACATCAACAATACTATGTGCCCCCACCACTTTTAGTTCAGCTGGTTTATACTCACCCAAGTGGAGGGATATCCACCATCAACCAACCTCGGACATGCCATCACCCAACGTATCTGGAAAATTGCTCGATTGGGCCTCTGGTCGCTGGCAATGGAGAATTATCCATATCCATCTATAGTTAATTTTCCTGTTGAACTGTGAAACGTTGGGATTTTCACTTGATGAGTTTGATGTGCCGGAGGCTGTTTCTGGATTCGGTTCCAGTGAGTACGTACAGAAATATCATGCCTGCACTGATTATATCCCAACCCATGGAACTTGTAATATTGCCTAGACTATGCTATACCCATGTCTAGCCCAGTTAGCTTGATGAAATATATGGATGATACAGTGATACCCAGAAAGTAGATCAACTTGGGGGCATCCCGGTTAGTAAATAGCTCACAACATTTTATAACCCATCTATAGTCAATATAAGTGGTGATTTTCATTCATCTAGCTGGCAGATATTATAGGTTTATTACTCCCACGGATAGTAAGTGGGGCCCGCACATCCAAGTACAGCCAAGTTGGTGAGTTTCTCTGCCACAAATTCCCAATAAGCTGGTTAGTATAATCCCCCAAATGGAGGTTTTCGAAAAATCGTCCAATTTTAATAGGATTCTCCATTGTAACACCCATCCATTTTGGGGTACCCTCTGGTAAACTAATATAGCTCCTGAAAATGGCCATTGAAATAGTGGATTTTCCCATAAAAAAGGGTGATTTTCCATAGGAAACTATTAGTTTACCAGAGGGTACCCCAGTTTAGGAAACCTCCAAAGAAACCCCGAAAGTCGATCAACCCGGGCACTGCTGGGTGATCCGATTCAACAGGTCAATGTACCTGCCAAGGAAGGTGGCAGAAATGGTGGCCGAGCAAGTATTGACCATGGCACATAAATCAAAGAACGCAACACAATCTTTGAAGACATATTCTTTTGTGCGAGGTCCTTGTCATCATCGGAGTTGTTTAATAAAATGCTCAAAATGTGGTTGGACAGTTCCCAAACTGCGGTTTTGTCTCTCCAAATGTGTCCTGTAGTCATGTCCGTCCGTAGTTATTTGGCCAGTCCAGTCACAAAGTGGAATCATTCGTCGTATCCCGTTTTGTGTGTGTGTGTGCGTGTGCGGCCCCATGTTGGTCATGCGGTAAACCACACAATAAACATGTTCTTCAGTTTTTTCAGGTACTTAACACCCCAAAATTGTAAAGCGAGGTAAACGGGACATGATTTGTGGTGATTGGTTTTCCACGTGTGAAATCCTTTCATCATCATTAGAGATCTATGGTGTAGGAAGGGCCCCGCTACACATTAAGTTGCTTATAACTAGACTTACCACAGCTGGGGTTCATGGTGGAGATGTCTATATCACGGAAGTTGAAGCACCCCCACCAGTCACCGAGCAACAATAGTGGATTGAGATTCGCACCTTAATATGGGTGAACACGTGGATGTGCATCCCACCTACTAAGTGAGTAATAATCCCAGCTATATAGATTGATGGAAATATCACCTGTTCTATGGACTACACATGGCTTATAAACCAGTTGCTAGCTTGGATGCCCCCAAGAGGTATGACCTTTGGGGGGTGGTCACTTTCAAGTTCCCATGACTAGAGTTGGGGTTATACCCTCGGGTAATCAAACGTAGCAATGGAAAATCCTTTAGACATGGAGGTGCTAATGGAAGATCATCCATACATGGATGAATTTCCATTGCTACTTTTGATGACACCGGAGGGTTTTTCACCTGGTGTGGTCCTTCCTGTAACTAAGCACAGGGCCTCACGTCTCGAATGCGGATGAAAGCCTGTCAGTGTCAAATGAGCCCAAGGACATCGATGAAGGTGTCAATCCCATTCCGTATTGAACCAGCAAAAACGGGCGAGGGACACCATATCATTCACAGCTTAATGGATATGATGTAATTGGGATACCCTGGAGATACAAAAGGATATACTATATCATCAACTTTATATAATGCGAACTCTGGATTTTGATGGAGTTGAAAATGTTGGCAATATGCTGAATACACATGGGGTATATTGGTGGAAATTTGCTCACAATAACCAACATCAACAATGATAGGGATATCATGGCTTATAATGACCAAATTATAAATGGGATACCCTCTGGTAAACTAACAGTTTGCTAGGGAACATCACCATTTTTAATGGGAAAATCAACTATTTCAATGGCCATGTTCAATAGCAAACTGGTAGTTTACTGGAGGGTAAACCTAGTCAGGAGACTTACGATGCCCCAGCGTTGGGAGATCCCGTTGTTACGATTCCCTTTTTGATGATCCCCAAATGGCAAGACTTTTCGAGGTCGTACGCCACACGGATGGGTCGCGAAGTTTGTGAAATGTTTTCTAGTTGGTTTATTCATTGGAAATCCACTATAAATGGAGGTTTTAATGGGAAAATCATCTATAAATAGTGGATTTTCCATTGCCATGTTTGATTACCAGAGGGTACCCATTACATATGCAATTAGAGGGAGTTCCTAACCAGTTCATTACTTCCATCCATATAACATATATAATATCCTTGTAATCCCCTATCCCATCTCATGCAATACTAGTTGGTTGAAAACGGTTTCCGTGCTATCGGTTAGTTCAGAATCCAGGTAATATGCTCCTTTATAATAACCAGTCAACAGTCATTGCTAGCTTTATATACGTGTTTCCTATTCATCCCATGTTTCGGTGGTTAAATCCCCTTATCACCAATCAAGAGTATCAACAATCCTATTTTTCATGGCTTATATAAAACCGCACTCCTGTCAACTCCGGTAGATTCTACGAAGCGCCAGCGCAACCGCACCTTGCGCGCGATGTCGAAGCGCAAACTCTGCAAGGCATCGAGCGCCAGTGCTCTCCAATCCGCCTGGCGGTGATCAAAAATGGTGAGGAAAGGGTGAGGAAATGGGACTCTAAGACTTAAGACATGTTTGTTTACCATCTTTAACCCACTGGAAATGGGGATTTTCACATATTTGTTATATTTGAATAATATGACGATACACAATGGTGAAACATGGTCAACAAAATGTTTAAATGGTGAAACATGGTGATTATTTTTGGCCAACGTTTCGCCATGATGATGATAATCTTATTAAAAAAAAACTATGAAACCTGACGATAAAATGGGACTTTAAATGACTTTAACCTACTTGGCATTTAGGATTTTCAATAATCACTGGATTGGTTTAAGGGAAAATTGAAACCGGAAACCCCTAGATTTCATGGGAAAATCTATGGTTTCCGGTTAAAATTTTCCCATTAACCAATCCATTGAAATAAGTCCCAATAGTTATAGTCTCTATGGACCTACTACTTGGATCATCATCCCACCTATCACAGCTGAGGAGACCCTGGTGTGGCGATTCAGTCGTCCCCGATTCATGTTCCGGGGCCCCATTCGGGGCCCCTGAATCGCGGATGGTTGGTGAACATGTTTCTAGCATTCCACTAGTGTTTATCATAATTATAACACATTATAACTATAGTTCATGAAAGTGAAACTGAATCCACTTAAGAACTGGGATGAACCAGGAAGTATAAACAATGCTCATATAACCATCAAATCCTACTAAGAATCCGATGTATCCATCGAAATCCCATTTATATCCCACGTGTTTGATAGTTAAGTTAAGACCATATCTTCTTGCTTACATCGCCCCCTTGTGTTTCTTGTCCAACCCTTCACCAATGACACCTCTGTGACACCGAGGCAGGCTACTCGGTAGGCCGTCTCAAAATCCTCCCAATCCAGCACAGTCGAAGTGCACCAGGCTATTTTTAGTGGAAACAACATTTGATGTTGGATATAATCACGTTAATTGGTCAATCAGTGTGGATATAATGATGGTCAATTAATCATGCTAGTTAATGATCAACCGACCATTTAATGTTGGATATAATGGCTAATTAATGGTTAATCAATGATTAATTATGGGGGTCTGATCAACCGTAACCATTTAATCATGAGTTGTTTTTGACTTGTAGAAATTTAGTAATCAACCATACGGGACATGGTGAAATGATGTTGAATCCCATGGCTCATCTCCGCCATTTGTCGAAGCACCTCCAGCCTCCAAAGTCCAACAAATCCAGTACAGCCAGGGTTTCCGAGAAGGGGTATCCAATTTTAGGGAGAAGGGATTCATTCAATTGGAAGTTTTAAGTTTTAACCTACATACCCAAACCACATGTTTTAGTCAATGTTGAGCGGTTTTTGGCAGTTTGGGGTTCAATGTTGGGTCTATGTTTTTTGCTTTTTGGTTCTAAACTGAAACCATAAATAACGTAAGTTCGGAGTCAACAAACTAGCTATACAAGGCACAGCAGAGCTCTGTTGTCCGCACCCAGATATAATCCCTAGCGAAGTATTGTTGGTCATTTGTCCCGCTATATAACATAACGTATTCACATTAATTATATCATGAATAAAAGAGTTTCTATGCCGTAACCCAACTTACCTGTCACGGATCAATCCAAATCAACTATATCAACGATAAATCCCCATTTCTGTAGGTTGGATCCCCAGTTTTCAAGATCATCTCCATCCTGCCCGAGGAGCAGCTGAGGTGGCTGGTCCTTCTTCTCCATATATCTATAGAGAGAGGCGCTCTGTGGCACATCGATTGTTTGCATGGAGATGTAATGCCTGGGTGCACGTTGGTCAATCATCAGGGGTTGGGTAATGGTGGTTTTCATAAATGGGGATACCCCAATAGCTAGATGGTTTATAATGGAAAATCCCATCTATAAATAGATGATTTGAGGGTACCACTATTTTCGGAAACCTCCAAATGTCCGAATTGAACATCACCCAACTAAAAAGGGGATATTTAATCTCCAACGGATCCCTGAATGTGATCTTCAAAATCCTCCAAACGGAACATTTACCAACCTCTTGACATTAATGTGACATCTATGGGTCTGAAAACAAATATGGCATCCCAATCATGAGGATTGTGATCCCCCAAACCATATGGGTTTATTAATAGTGAACCACCAGCGACTACTAAGAAAGGCTTACTGGCCAGCTTACAAACGATCTATCATGTCTGTGACATCTATCACTTAGTGATGATGTTTGCAAAAACATTTATGTACCGTGATATTGGGGATGGCTTATTATTCGGTTGACCACCCCTGCATCCACTAGTTTACAAAAACAAAAAAATACTAAAATTGGAGGTTGCTTGAATATGTTTGAATATGGACATAACCCCAGTCTTTGGGACAAACCCGTATCAAGAACCTCCCGCAATTCCTTGGATCTATCCATCGCCACTCTGATGGAGAGGCATCGTACATGTTCATAAAGTCAGCATCTTTGAGAACGCGTTCAATGTGATCAAGATATTGCTGACGAGTCCACGGCATTGGATCCCAGGCTGGACCTCTTCTTGTAGTAGATTTGTTGATGCACGATGTGAAGCATTACATCGGTGGTGCCAAAAGCGATATCTACCATTGGCGAGAGGTCAGCAAGAGACGGCTACCATCTGGATGTACGCAAGGACCAAATGCCGATGGCCCGTTGAACACATGGTTCTCTAATGAATAGCCTTGGTATGAAAAAAATATTGAGGCTTGGTTGGCAAGGTGATCCATGGTGAGCTTGGAAAAGTTCTTTTTTACATTCAGATAGCCAACCAAGGCCTAGTCAGCATCGACCATCCTTCAAAATAAGTAGCGGTCAAAAAATGAGATAGGCGAGCGGTGTTCCGACCCTCTTGTGAAGAGGTGCTATTGGTTGCTTTTCTCCAGAAAACTTTCAACCATAGAACGAGGCAACTGTGGGGTGTTGGGGAACCCAACTAGGAATGGAAAGGTCATTGATGGATGAAACATGATGAAACCATGAACCAAGAATTGGGGTGTCCTTTTCATGCATGGATCTCCACCCTCTTCTGAGATGAAAGAACCAACACAGTATTTTCAGTGGCTTCTCGTGAGTTGGTCCAAAAGGCTAAATCGATCCTGAACCACGAAATATTGGCAACTCCCAGACTCCCATTTGATAATTTTCTACCCACTGTACCCTCCAACATATCTCTCAAGGTCGGGCCTTGTAAGCTGGCTTGAAAACCCCATTAATGATAGTTATAAGTATCACAGACTATAGTGATTGAAGCTATGTTCACCAACTTAGCTATCGTTTGGGGGCCCCACATTGCATGAGTATGGTCCCTCAAATGTTGACATCTTCCATTTTAGGTTTTTGCTAACTTAAAACAAAATTCTACCCACACATACACACTGATAAAACCTTTGGGTTTGTTCCCCAACAAATTCATGGGTTTATCACTATTTTACCTATTAAAATGACCATAACTGCGGGGTGGGGGGGCAACCCCTTTTCAGATACACCTAGCTGTGGGCTCCCATGGGGCCCGCCAGTATCACTCCTCCAACTCTTTCTCCAAGTGACAAACAAAAGATCTTGGATCCTTTGAACCCCACCACAAAGCCTGAAGGCTGTGGACCATGTTTTTTTTTGCATGACAGTTTTGTTTTCGGCAATGGATGGTTGATGAACAAACCATAACAAACGTGCTACCTGTTTTCTTTCGATTAAGGTGAAAATGCTCGAGAAAATGAGCGCTGAAATGACCCTTCCATTCGATTCCATGTCAAGGGGACTCCATTTGGGACTACAAGTCATCATTTCTGGAATTCAAAAGCACATGTTACACATATAAACCATGTCTTTGTGGGATTACATGGGTGTGTCTGAAATTGGGGTATACCCGAAAATTACCTTTACTGGGGACAATAATGATAATCCATTGGAATATGGTACCCACAAAAATCCACTGGTGAATCGTCATTGTCCATATTAAAAGAGTCATTTTGGTGGCATATACCATCATCTTGGAGGTATATATCATTTTTGTGGAGGTATATTCCATATTAAATGAGTTAAAATAATTAGTCGTTTTGGGGCTACATCTCATAATTTCCCCTATTCAATTGTCATTTTGGCGGTATATCCAGTTTTCAGACACAACCATTTCATTTTTTCATCACACGCGCAATGGCTTGACCCGCTTTGGCCCAGGCTGTCACCCTTCGCCTTTTTGGCCCCCAAAATACTACCTGTTTTGCAATCGTAAATTCCTGATTTAGATTCAATTATACATGAAATTTCCCATGAAGAACGATGCTTTCACAGGCAGCCAAGTTAAAATAGCAAAAACCAAATCCATCATTTCTGGAGGGTAAACCCAAATTGTGCGTTAAATCTGCATTTTGCTGGTGAGTTCCAGTATTTTCAGTTTGTTAAGAACTTGAACGACTATATCATATATTTCCCGACTTTTTGTTGGTTGAAAACTACAGCCCCGCACTTCTTGTTGATTCACAGATGATTAAATGCTTCAGTCTGCTACCCACTTGTAAACGAACATAACTATGGAAAATGGTCATTTACCTATTAATTAAATCATGGCGATTTTCCATCGCAATCTGTTAGTTAACTGAAGGATATCTCCAACCTTCCACTGCCCCTCCATACGAGGCGTACCTTGAAGCTTCTGCATGTGCGGTGGAAAACTGCCCGTTTTGATGCACAGCATGTTGCTCCCGCTGTACGCCAACATGTCCTGGCATGTCAAGGTGCCGGCAAAAATCGTGGCGAACTTAAGTGACTCTTTGAAAACATCTTGTTTGTTGTTTCGGAATGATCTGGGCAAATTAATATGTCATCATCCCAACATTGGATATCCATAACAGTGCAATGATATATTCTGTTTCACCATCCGGAAAATCCTGAAATCAGCTTATTTGGGGGATGGTTCCCCTTGCTCCTCATCGACCTTCCGTCGTGACGGAAAGCGACGTGAGGTCGTTAGACTTCCGCCAAGATGGTACAGGTTCAATCCCAAACCTAGAATTTAAATCTTTACAAGTTCTGTGTTTAACGAATATGTACCTAGCAGGTATCTATAGTCGTAAATTTAAATCTTTAGTATATAGGTTCTTTGATAAGTATATCATAGTATATCTAAATTTCCACCTATATTCTATTCTGATCTATTCTGTATACTGTTTTGTACTGTTTTGTATAATAAGTATCCCCTAAAGACTTAGGATCTTCCCCAAACACAGATCCAGCTCTGAGGGAAACCCATGGATCTGCCGTCCTCCATCTCCGTGTTCCACGCGACACTATTGGCATTGGGTTCCTGCGAAGGTCCACATTCACCCTGTCCAGTGGATGAACCGATTGTGATTTCGTCAAATTCCAGTTTTCCAACGATTAAATCCTACTTAAATTGCCCTTGAAATGAATCAGTCGCCATGAAAACATGGTTTAACCCTCATCAATGGCTCAAATTCCAGTTTTCTGACGCTTAAGTACTGGTTGAATCAAAATCAACATCAATGCAACACCACAAAAAATGGTGTCAACGTGGCTAAGAAATCTTACGATACCCCGTAAAAGGTATCGGATGTTTGTTGCTGGAGGCATTGCATTCGTCCATGGCAAAATATTCAAGTCTTTGACCCATCCAAGGTCTCAGCAAATGAAGTGCTGGGTATTTAGTGACTGGCACATCTCAAGCTTCAACCTCAATACAGATTCAGATACCATCAGATTGCAGTGCCTCTTGTATGAAATGAACCTTTAGGTCTATTTTAAAAAATGCTCCCCGATTCAGAGCCATATCTGCCATATCCCATGCACTATCCACTACTACTTGAAGGTGCAGTTCCAGTTGAAAGTGGATATATGGTATAAATCCAAGTACAAGAACTCACTCAAATCAGGCTATATTGGGATAATTCCCCGCAATCTAACCATGATTTCCATTGATTTCCCCAAAGAAATGTAGTTCCAGGGGGCCATATCCCCCTTTAGTCACCATGGTTCCATTCCCACCGTCCCCACGTCCGCGGATCCCGCGGGCCTGGTACAACAGCTGCTGGGTGTCTAAGTCGTACCTCTGATGTGGCCGTCTCACACCCAGACATAGTGGAGTCTAGTGGAGTATTATGGATTATTATGGATTATTTTGGATTATTATGGATTATTATGGATTATTTTGGATTATTTTGGATTATTTTGGATTATTATGGATTATTTTTGGATTATTTTGGATTATTTTGGATTATTATGGATTATTTTGGATTATTTTGGATTTTGGATTATTTTGGATTATTATGGATTATTTTGGATTATTATGGATTATTATGGATTATTTTGGATTATTATGGATTATTATGGATTATTATGGATTATTTTGGATTATTATGGATTATTATGGATTATTTTGGATTATTTTGGATTATTTTGGATTATTATGGATTATTTTGGATTATTTTGGATTATTATGGATTATTATGGATTATTTTGGATTATTATGGATTATTATTATGGATTATTTTGGATTATTTTGGATTATTTTGGATTATTATGGATTATTTTGGATTATTTTGGATTATTATGGATTATTATGGATTATACTTATTATGGATTATTATGGATTATTTTGGATTATTTTGGATTATTTTGGATTATTTTGGATTATTATGGATTCTTTGTGGATCAATCTCTACCCCCTAGTACTAAAACCCTCCCCCCTCCCCAAATAATAAACACTTTGGTCAATTTTTATTGTTAGGAGGGTTTTTGTATTAGGGTCCGGGTGCCCCTAATAATTAAAACCAAAACCTTAATAATAAAAGTAAAAAATCGAGTTCGAAATTGATTAAATCCCTCATTAAACTCCTCTTAAAATATTGCCAAAAAACGGTTTTCGAAGCTTTCCTCTAATAATCAACACCAAAACCTTAGTAATAAAAAAAAAAACGATTTCAAAATCGATTGAATCCCTTATTAAATTCCATTTAAAACCTTGCCAAACATTGGATTTCGAAGCTTTCCCGTAATAATCAACACCAAAGAGTGGAAGGGACAGGGAGCCAGGAATTGGGGACCCTAAAAATCCTCGGGTGTGATCCTTTTTTCTTTGATAGGGATGTTGGATCCCACATGAAATTTCCCAGCTAATCGCTTGAAGATCGACAAATCACACTTAGGAACTAGTTCAAAAGTCTGGCTTGATCTCCTATATAGCCTGGAGTCGAATTTTGGTCACCCTCTGGTTATGTCAGCGACATAGAAAATGGCTATAGAAATAGTTGATGTTCCCATTAAAAATGGCGGTTTTCCATAGTTATGTGAGTTTACCAGAAGGTTGTACCCTAGGGTAAACGTTTACACAGATGTGGAAAACCCATTGATTTTCAAAGGACAATGATCTGGCCAAATGGCGGATTCTCCACATCGAACTCTTAGTTTACAGCAGGGCAACCAGTTACTGAGTAGACTTGAGGGTGATATTCTATCATATCCCTTTACATTCCATTTTTGAATGACACAACCACCAAATTTTGCTTGGTGAAAAAAGAAAAAACTCGAAGTACTCAGGGGATTGAGATTTTTCTTCCCCTCAAGGTGCCCCCGGTTCATTGAGGGCTCATTGACCACCAACAACCACGTTTATAGGGGCTTAGCAAAACCATCGTTGAGGAGGGTCACCGCGTTTTGGGGGCGGCAGGTTTTTCATCCCAACATATGGCTGGAAATCAATGGAAATCAGGGAGGTCCCTGATTCGTGGGGTACTCCTATGTTTCCATAGGGTAGAACTTTGGTGATCCTAACCAGTCACTAAGTGGGAGGATCCTCCAAGTACACATAATGGGGAATTCAAAGAGTAAAGCTATGGAATTTTACCATCAAATATAGGGGCTAACTTGTTAATCATTTCCCCATTAAAAGTTATAGGGATTACACTCATCAAATAGCAAAGTCATAGGAGTTCAAGAAAATTTATGCCATTTACAACGGAAACCATATTCATCAAAAATGGGCTTACCCTCTGGTAATCAAACCTGGCAATGGAAAATCCATCATTTAGTTCGATGATTCTCCCACGATATAATTCCTTTAATTTTGGGCGGATTTCGGATTTCCCATTAAACACATATGGGTTTGTCTGAAAATAGTGTACCTCAAAATCCATTGGTTAATCCTCATTATCCGCATGAAATGGCTATAATTGGGGTATACCCTATTTTCAGACAAAGCCATATAGGCCTTGAAGATGATTTACCACACGAGACGCCCCGCGGCAGCATCGCACACGAGCAGGTTGGAGGTCTCATCCACGACCGCCAATTTCTTCCGCCTTTTTGGACCCCGATCGCATGGGTTGAAAACCTGGATGAGGTAAATATGTGGTAAAGTGTGGATTTTTTATTGGGGTAAAGTGTGGATTAACAGGTAAAATGTGGAGTTATTATCCTTGGTATTTAATTCTACTATTTAATTCTACTTGGTAAAAAATTTAATTCTACTTGGTAAAAAAAACTTGGCTGGAAGATCCCGAACAAAATGGCATGGTTTTAGTGGGAAAATGACCTATCCAGCACGGCATCTTTGATTACCAGAGGGTATAGTTAGCCTGAAGTAGATAGAATGAGGAAATTGAAAAAAAAACTCATGAAAATGAAATGGAAAAAAACAATGAAAATTCCATGTTCTATCTACTTCAGGATGATGATATAGAAAAGTAAAGTATTACCATTGTAGAATCGAATTTGATTTTTCTATCTTTGTGGAGGTTGCTATATATATATATATATGGATCCTCCCAAAAAAAAGAGAGGTGAAATCCATTGAAATCCTAATTTATGATAGATGATCTATATCTGGATAAAATATAAAAACTCATTAAACTGAAATAAGGCTCACAATCTTCCCTTTCCCCAGCCGACACCCAACTGAAATAAGGCTCTTTGGGGAAGGTTATCCCCACCAAGTAATTGTCATTCCGGTGACGTCGCGACGTGAGGTCGTTTAAAAACATTCAGATATCTAAACCACATCAATATAGTATATAAAGTTAAATCCTACTAAAACATCGGTAAATCATTAAATCACTCTTCCATTTGTTTCGGGCTTAATTACTTTAACGGGCACAGATTGGCACAGTATATGTTGCAGAAATCGGAAGTAGGCTAAATTTAATCTGAATATAAGTAATATAAGTATACAACCGCTACTGGGTGAAACACAGCTAGGCTCATTTTGTCTCAACCACAATCTTTTTCAAGGGGTAGAAAGTTCTTGAACCCATTTCAGGTGTTATTGTTGAAGCTCTTTCAGCCTACTAAAGTTCTGTTCCTCTGCGGATATACCCGATTTTCAGACACACCCGAATCCCATGCTGTTGGTTAGTTCTAGACGTATATATCATTTCTATATCATATATCATTATCATAATTTATCATATATTATCATATATTATCATATATTGTCATATATTATCATATATTATCATATATCATCATATATTATCATATATTCTCGTATATCATCATATATCAATATAGTATTATTATTATTATTATTATCATTATTATTATTACTATTATTATTCCTATTATCATTACTATTATCATATATTATATTATCATATTATACAGTATATACATCCTTTTAATTCCCTTTATATCCCGTTCTATTCCCATGAAAATTTCCATCTTCAGCGAATCACGTCTCTGCTCCGTCCTGCAAGAGAGGTCCAAACATCTCACCGCTGTTGCCTCCGTCAGAGGCGACGGAGAACTTGGGATTGGCCTTCGGTTTTCATGGGGAAATCACCTATGAATGGGGGTTTTAGTGGGAAAATCAACCATTTCTATGGCCATTTTCAATAGCTATGTAACAAATTACCAGAGGGTAATATTAATCACTGGATTGGTTGAAGGGAAAATCTACAGGAAAGCATGGTTTTCCCCATGAAATTCATCGGGGGTTCCTGTAAAATTTCCCTTTAACCAATCCAATGACTATTCTGAATGAGGGTTTTAGTGAGATCGTCCACTATTATAACATGGTTTACCCTCTGGAAATCTAACATGGGGGAAATCTCTTACACATGGGCATTGCAATGGGATTGTTTATTCCAGTGTTTCATTGTTTCATTGGGGTATTGTTGGTTTCATCATTTGAATCCGTATTTTGACATATTCTGATGTACCCAATGATGCATGTCCAAATCTCAAAGCTTCATATCGCTCAAAAAATCTGCCATGTGTGATCATGTGTGGCTCCATGGAGGACCATATAGGACCATCCCACAACTTAGAATCATACAGTCATATAGTCATACCGTGTTACACCCCATTTATGCGTACCCCCATCTACATGTGGGATAACCCACTCCGGTGATTTATGGGATACCCGCCGAATCGAGCACGAATCCGATCAGTATACTGTTATTGTTTCCAGTCACCAGATACCTGGGATGGTCCTGAAAGTGGGCCAGGAAAATACCCTAATCGCACCCCATGAAATACTGGTTGGTTCAGGGTTAGTAGGTATCCCTGTTATTGCACATCATAATTCCCAATGAATTAGCTAGGGTACACTGGGGTAAACTGACATAGATGTGGAACATGGCCCATGTATAGATGATTTACCCGTAGAGAATGGTGATTCTCCACATCCAGGCTATCACTATTGCAGGGTCCAACAATGGCTGGGTGTGAAATGGATATGGGTCAAGCCATTTAAGACTGAACAGACCGCAGGTCTTTGGTTGAATTTTTAGTTGCATAAATCCATCCCGTATTTTGATATCTTCTGATGTACCCAATGACGCATGTCCAAATCTCAACCCTTGAGGTTGCTCAAAAATCAGCCATCAAAACTTGCTGTCTCTGCCCCTGGAGAATAATCCCACAACTCGGCTGGTTCGCAACTGTATAGTAGCACATAGTTTTACAATGTTATACAGTGTTACACCCCATTTATGCATACCCCCATTCATATGTGGGAGAACCCACTCAACTGATTGATGGGATGCCCCCCGAATGGGGGACGAACCCGGCCAGTATATATATATATATACTGTTATTGTTGCCAGCGAAATGTAACTGGGATGGTCATCAAAGTGGGCCAGGAAAATGCCCTAATCCTCTCCCATGAAATATCGATAGGTTAATTGATGTCGATTCTTAGTAGGTATCCTTGTTATGGCATATCACAATCCCCAGTAAATACAGTAAATTTAACTTACGTCGGTTCACAACCATCTATTTCATACCCAATCAACCATCATGTGTCAATGATATCCGTATGGATGGTTAAAATGCTGTATTTGATGGCTCTAACCTCCATTGACAACCAGTCAACAGTGGTGCTTTTAAAGGCTCCTGCGCAGACTCGGAAAATTCCGGACCTGCTTGATGAGGGTCACTGGGAAGGCATTGTCCACAAAGATCTTCCTGGCTTCCAGCAAACAACATAGGGACATAGCGTACAAGGGCCCCAGTTCGTTGGCCAAGTTGGTGATCATAACTCCAGGAGGTTTATGGTAGATGTATCGAACTACTATGGTTTTTAAACCAACAAACATCACTTGGGGGCCACGACCTTGTAGGTAGTCTACATTCAATAGGTTGGCTTCAGGGAACTCTTCCACCAAACCATAGTTTTCACATCAAACATAAGGGTTCTCGTAAATTGTCCTTTCAGATCTTGAGATGTATAAGGATACCCAAGGATAGATTCATGTTCTTTTCAGAGTATGCAGATGATATTCACTCATGTTCACCTCAAAATTTCCAGGTTCCCAACTTTTCTATCCATTCTGGGCTAAGGGCTATGCAACTAAGACTGACAGCGGACTATCCTCTAAATTATGGTCACATCTGGCGCAGTACCTAGTACCTGACAAGGCTGTTGAAAGGTTTGGTTTTATCAGTGATAATCAGTTGACTATCATGGAACCCCCATCCACTAGATCTTTCGTGTGTGAAATCAATTTTCTATCAAAGGGCATCGAAAACCATGCCAAAAATTCAACGGATGGGTTGAGCGGAAAATCTTAAGCACAAAGCACAAACTGCTTAGCCTTTAGCCCTTCAGAAACAAGTTGATACCGCTTTTCCTGGAGATTTTCCCCAAAAACACCTTGGAAAAAACAGGTCGGAGTGGCATCACGTGGCCATTTTTCAAGCCAACCAACAGACCTTCGCGTCTTGGCGCTCCTCCCACCACCTGATGTAGCTGCTGGGTCAGTTGCCATAGAAAACCATCACTTTTACCAAGTAAATACTCTACAAGCGGACCATTTGCCATAGCAAAGTCTTTTATTACCAAAGGGTAATCAAACAAACTTTCAAGTGATCTAATGAGTTTAACGTACAGTTAAAATCAACTAAAACCACTTGTACTGAGAGCTAATTTAATAGTTACCAAAAGGGACGAAATCCAGAGTGGGCACCATGGTCGAAAGGCGATTGTCCAGAAAGGCTGTGTAGCTGGTGCCACATGCGGTGGCACGGTGCTGGGAATGGCGAACTGGCAGCCTCGGGTTGATTTTCCACTGGCTCGTCTGGGATGAACGAACTGGCTGTACCAGACGAACTGAGTGGGCCACCGCGATGGTGGCGGTAGTGGCGGTGGCCCATCTGGGCTGGCTGTGCCGCCTCAAGCAGAGCAGGCAGTTCTAGTCGTGATGGCAAACAGTATCATTTCCGAATTGGAACTCTACGGAAAAAAAACGCACCAGCCTGTGAAATTTAAACTTCTCCCGAGGCTTACACAAATCACATCCACGACGTCCATGGTGCTGATCCCATAGAAATCCCACTCCACCGACATTTCTTGTCCAATGAGACGCCCATAGCTGCAGTAGCTTTGGCTGGAGCCCGGTCAGCCGTTTGTGTCGTCTGCTTCGACTGCCGAATTCCTAGCCAATGCTGCGAGGCTACATGAGAGTGGCACTGTAAGGCTTCTTTAAGTGTTGTTCCAGCAAAGAAACGACCTGGTTGAGCGGCTCAGCGAGGCACCAACAGACCAAAAGGGCTCTCCGTTTCCTGGTCGCCTTGGGACATGTTCAGCTCAGGTGTGGGTCAAAAATCCAAAACTTTCAGCAGCATGCCGTGATGCTTGAAGGCAGAATCACTGAGTTATACCCCATGTGATTTTGGGTCTATGTAGCTCATTTTGAATCAATTCTCAAACCCGAAATCTGAAGTATCCCAGATCCACTGGGTGAATATTTCGTGTTACCCTTTTCAGGGCACAAAACAGCCTAGGGACAGTTGCGAAACATGGTCAGGATGACATCCACTCCCTCTGAGATTTACATGACCATCCCCATTTTGTTTAGTGTCTTATTATCTTTTTGTGCCTACCCAAACGCTCCCGATACCTTTGGGACCCTCGTGGTGCAAGGGGCCCTGGGGGTCAACCTGGCGAGGTTCCGATGCATGCTGGGTGCCTGGTTCTGGCTCAATCAACCCAATTATCAATGTTTTTTCCCGCTCAAGCGCTGCAGTCTTTGGCAGCCTCATGCTGTGTGGAAACCAAGCAATCCCAAGCATGATGGCTTTGTGTTTGCTGGTATAAAATGGAGGACCTTAAGAATAATGGTGCACACATTGGTTGCTTTCATAATCTTTCATACATTTGTTTTATATAGCTAACTCAACATGCCTGGAACTAGTTCCCTCGGAGTTCCTCCTTCAGGGCTTTGATTTTCAAAGCCATTTTCACGGCCCACCTCTCCAACGTCCGGATTGATACTGTACTTCGGTGGCAGGACCTAGCCACTCTACCTATATGTCTCCAATAAAACTCTCTGCGGACAACAACAAGGAAGTCTTAGGGTTCACCCGGGTCTGCAAAGTGTCCCAACCCAAATGCCACATGTGGTGGAGTTTTGGAAGTAGCAGCCAGCAACGCCGCCCGGGCATGTTCCTTGGGAACCTAGGCGTCATTCCATGCCCATGCAACCAGATATAGGCATGTAGGTGTTTCATCAACCAACCGTGAAAATCAGCAGCTTGCCGTTCCGTCATGAGATGGTCAGCTTCGTCCATCACCGTGATCATTTTCGAGTAGGCATACAAACAGATGGCCATGACACGGTCAGCCTTCGTTGCATCAGGCCTTTGGGCAAAGGTAGCTGCTCTGTTGGCGAGCCAAAAAGTTAGCACTTTGCTTGCTACAGCTTTGGACTGCAATGCCGGGAAACCTCAGCCATGCAGCTACGACAACCCCAAAAACAACATGCGCCAACAGGGTGGCTGGGGAAGTTCCAACAGCTCACGCAAAAAAAAGCTTGGAGGAAAAAGAAACATGTTCATAGACCCAAGAGCTGGTTTGAACTTTTCGATTCAACCTCGCAGGTGTAAAGCGTGGTTGGCTGCAGGAGAGTTTGTGAATCTTCTTGAAAAGCAAAAAGTCCCGATGTGCCCGACGAAGTGCTGGAGCAAGGCGGTCAACATATTTGCCGGGCAATCCCATCACCTGCCCGAAGTAGCCAGCCTCGACCATGTGGATCAAAGCCGCGCCTCAGGTGAACTGTTGCTGCTGCTGCTGTTGCTGCAGCCACACAAAACAGAACATCACAAATAAGGCATTGCTCTCAGGTGTAGCTGCTGATTGTCACAACACAAGTTACCAAAGAAAACATTGCAATGAAAACAAGCTTGGGAGCCATTTGTTGTTTTACCCGTGCCAAGATATTGACTGTGGGCCACGTCGTGCAGCACTCGCTCCAAGCACATGCCTGGAAGCCCCAGAAGTGGAGAGAAAGCTTGCAGCTGTTCCGGAGAGTAGCTGCGTGCCACGTGTGCATCTGGGTCCTCGCTCATGTTCGGAAGGGTCATTTGTGTGTTGGGATGGTTCTTCACACATTCGCACCTGGAGCAAAAGTCATTGGCCCGATAATTGTGCATGCCTCCCATGCGAGCATTCAGCCATTTTAGGTCTCCTTGGCAAAATGTGAATGCGATCAAATATCCTGCACTTGTCCATGGCCAAGCCTGAGATGGACAAGTCAATCGGCGCCACCGTTCAATCATCTCCTTCTCCAGATCTTGAAAAGTGAAGTGGCTTTCGCAATGTTCGGACCATATAGCAATTGGGAAATATCGCAAGAGAGGATTGTTTTGAGTAGCAAATTCTGCTGTCCAGGCAGTCACGCTCACTACCCAGCATTCACTGTTCTTGTAACATTGGATTTCGTCTCCGTAGGTTCCCACACTTGCCACCTTTTGCTTGCACTCCCAGTTGCGAGCGGGACTTGACTGAAACCACGGGCAATGCTTTTCGATGTGCTTCCAAAATTTCAGCGTCTCATCTTCAGTCATCTTTCCGAAAAGACAGTATCGAAATACATCCTCACCAGCTCGCCAAAGGGCCTCAAGCAAAGTGTCCGGAAACAGCACTGGCAACGGCTGACTTTCAATCTCCTGTGTGGCAGGGTTAAACATGCGGACCATGATGATCTCTGGAGTTGCTGAAAGTGACATTGCCACATTTTGCAAAAGCCGATGCAAATCCCGTTCGGCATTTTGAAGATTTCGCCCACCAGTGGCGATGCCAGAAATTTTACTCACCAGATCGTTTTGTGGCGTGTCACCACCATGCTGTCTAAGCCAGCGCAGTGCTGAAGAAGCCGTCCTCTGCACCTGGGCGGCTTGTAAAAGTTCCAGGCATGTTGTGTATATATATATATATATATGTGTGTGCACTGTGTAAATAAATAAATAAATATATATATATATATGTACTATATATAGCCCCTGTCCCCTGGGACTGGTGCTGCAAAACATCATCAATCAATTTTGGGAAATCACTGTGTTTCTATGGGAAATGTTCTCACGGGGTGGCTATTATACACTATACACAAACCTAGCACACAGACTGTTTAACCAATGTGCGCAGTTGGGGACTAAGAATGGGTAAAATAAAGCTTGAGATAACTTGAGCTTGGTTCCGAGCTACACGGGATGCACTGGATGTCCCGGATGCAAATTCATCCGCCAATAGTTCACCCAAGTCGGGAGGACGTACTAGTTGCTTCCGGGGCTGCAGGTTTTCCTCGAGCGGGGTATCATGAAAACGGTTGGTGAGGCTTTGCAGCCACAAAACCCTAAAAAAATTACCATCATCATCATGGTCGTCGTCAGCATCACCATCATCATGATCCTCATCATGTTCATGCTCACCATCACCATCACCATTAGCATCACCATGACAATGAACAACAACATCACCATCGCTGGGGTGATGTTCTATTAATACCCATGGGTGCATTACATATATTATGGTTATTTATTCATATATTTGTATTGCATGATTTATTGATAATATATATGTGGATTATTCCCCCATACAGTCATCGATCTATTCTATACCTTCTGTGGGTGTCCACGGCACATTTGCGATCCATTAAATTCCCAGGGTGTCGGTACCCATAACATCCCATTACCCATGCCCAGGACATTTAGTTAGGGGAACCATCTTTGTCCTTTTCAACATCAAAACAGAATAAACATGAGAATTGAAACTGATTCGTTCAAAAGGTGTGGATGATGGACGGAACCAAAGTATTTATATATATATATGCCTATATAGAGAGTGTTTGTACCCCATTGTTGGTGTATGCAACCCATTCTATAAACCAAAAAATACATCACCTAGAACCCGTGACTAACACCAAGCTACCACTGCCCTGGCCGCTGCCGGCGGCAAATACGGATGCAACTCAGCCCGAGGCCGCTTGGATGGCTGTGCTGAGTTGGAACTCCCTGTCTCCTGACAAGGCGGATAGCGGCACTGGTGGGTTTCTAGTGGACAAACGAAAAATGATCTCATGTTGTACAATACCATCATGCACTTTACATTTTGCGACAGAAAGAGTGCTGAACAAATTTCCAACATGTCTGGAGGGGAATGCTTGCAATAAGGTTTTTTGAACTGCATGGAAACGTCTAGATGATTCTCGTAGTGCCACTTCACAAACCACTCCTCATTGGATCTTTTGGGTTGTCGCTGCACAACTCTCTCTTGACGCAATTGTCCTGCATGGCCATGCTGTCTGCAAATGTGCATGGCTATGGACCCTATGGAATAATCATCTAGATAGGAGATCCCGGAGGGAGGTTGGCAGGGGAATCAAAGAACAATATTTGGAGATTTTCATGTAAGGACCTATTTTGGAATTTATTGGATTGGAACCCACAATATTGTTCAAGTGCTGGGCCAGATTCACATTGCTCAACCGAGTGGGCATCAGCTTTATCCCTTTTTAAGCTCTTCGGACGTTGTGATTTGTCCCCGGCAGCACGTACGTAATCGCACGTCACATGTTCACACCATACAGAACATCGGGTGAGCCATTGCCACTGCACAAGAAAGAAGATAAGAAAAGTTCTCCAAACCAGAATGAAGTTTTCATAAACAAGGAAGGTGTTTGACATTGAGTGGAACAGCACCACTCTAAGATGTCCTTTTTGAAACGGGTATTGCGGTCCATACTCTACCATTTCGGCAGCAGGACCCATGGGACTGATCTATGTATACCCCTTGACCTGGCCCCATGTCTCAAAATACAAGACACACCGAACGCAGCTGCTCAATCCAGGTCAGGAGATTCATCATCGACCTTCACCGGTGCGGGCCCCAATTCAGAGGAATGGATCCATGCAAAGGAAAAGGGTTGGGTCACTTGAATCACGTGCACCAGGGAGTACATAACAACATGGGTTGCAACCCCTTACTTGAACCAAAACCTGGCCTTCTGGGATCTGCGGCCACCCTTCGGTTTGCACAAAGAGTCAGCCATAGATGCAAGTTCAACATAGTGCTCGCGCACTTTCATAGCATCATCCAAGCATTGGGACAAACCCGGAAAATGTTCGGGTCGTGACTCCTGGGAGTGCGCTAGGGTAGGGTGCACGGTTAAAGGATGGGACCTGACAGGATCACCCCAAAATCCCCCAACCATGGACATTCTGAAAAACTTGTGATTCATATGAAGTACCTAAAGATGACAACCGATGTCTCCTCAGTTGCAACATCGCAAATGCCTTTCAACTGGAAATAGCACTTCTCGAGGTCAACGGCAGACTGGATCAGGGAATTGCCTTACCCAGCAAGTTGACCACGCCAATGCAACATTGAAAAATAAAACATGCAGTAAAACCATGAGAATCCTTTTTGGATTTTGAGATTGATCAATCAAATACATGGATAGCTTAGCTACGAAGACCATCCTGGTGTTTCATGTTCACCATCTTGATGGGTAGAACCTTGGCATTTTGCAGGTCCTTCAATATTTGTGTGACCATCCAACTGGCCGCTCCCAGGGGATCGTCCTCCAAATCAGGCATGGTCCTGGGCCGGGCTATCGACAGCCAAACAAAATCAGTTGGATGGTTTAATATTGGGGATGTGGAATAAAAAAAACTCATGTGGTGGATTTGGTGGTTCACGGGATTCCCATGTTTAAAAACCAAAATTTGGTGGATTTGCTTGTGAAAACCTCATGTTGGTTCACTTCCCATATTAAGAATGGTCATTTTGATTTAGCACCCCACCTTCATGAACCATCAGATATAGATGATTTTCTTGGGCCCCAAAACAAACCACGAACAGAACTTGATGGGTGCAAATATGGGTGAAGACAAGTGTCTTCTTTGCCTTAGTAGGACGCGGTTGACCATTCTCCCCGCGACCTCGCCCTCTTCCCCTACCACGGCCCTTACCCTTGTTCCCATCGACAGTTGGAGCTGGCACAGGTGTATGAGGTGCACTTGCTTGGCGACACAAGTTGCCACTGGGCTCGACAAAAGCCTTGCTGTGGTCCAATCCTTTCATCAGCTTCTGGGCGGCCTCCAAATGGAAGGGGTCAATTATAGGAACATATAGGAACCATTGCGTGGCCAAACGTTTACAGATTCAACCCATCACCAATTGCTAAGAAAATGTTTCACCGTACCTCACTTCCATGGGTGAGCTCGGCTTTGCTTCCATACTTAGTCTGATCAGCCACTTCCTCCTCATCCTTGCGGCCTAGTTCTGTGACTACCTGGGGACCAACGGGTGGAAAGTTGGACATCCAGGCCTACAATGATTTCAATTTTCCCGTCCCAATAATTGTTGATTCTTCCCATGCACATGGTACCATTATCAGAATTATACATTGAGCATTGAGTTTTCTGGAGTATCTTTGAACATGAGGTTGAAACTGTATCTAAGGGCTAGACATAAAAAGTTTCCAGGTCGGGGTCATCAGGGTGACCTTGAACCAATCCCTCTTGTCTCTTCTTGGCAATCACACGATCCGCTGCATCATGATCGCCACCATGTAGCGCAATGATTTGGGCCCGAGTACGCCATCCTCAAACAGACAATTAAGATCCCACATTACGAGATCAAAGAAGGTAGTGTCTACTGTGCAATTTTAAGAACAAATACCCCTGACCAGAACACCCCATACGACCATACGCCATGGCTGAGGCTGAACAAGATTCGTCTTTTCTTGGTGTCGACGGTGCGATCTGTGTGGGTCTTGGTGGATTCAACCTGCAGCCTTGGTGGGCTGGGCGTTGCAAAAGGAAAGGGAAACTCAAACACCAAGACCAACACCACATTTTCAAAGAAATTCTGACATGCATGGCATTCGAAAAAGTTCGGCCAAGTCTCAACGACCAGTCTTTGCCAGCTTCGAGCCATTTTGCGAACAAAGCTGTTTTAGCTGCCTGTTGTGGTCAGTGAATGTGTTGCAAGTGTTTTCAATCGTAGTCATGCAGTATAGTTTTAGATGTGTCACCTACGTATCTGAAGGTGTGTTCATATGCCTATGCCTATACTTGATGTGTAAATATATATATATATTATATATATATATATAGATCCATCCATTCATACAAACGGTAGGTGGCCTTGTTGTTCTTTTCCACGGCGTCCTTCCAAAGATCCACAAACTCCCGGGGAATGTTGTTGGCATCTGGATCCTTCAGTCGCCTGCGCGCTGATGTTTGGAACAGTTTATTGTGTTTGCTTTTTAATTGCTAGGGTGTGCAGTGCGCAATCATACGGTTTTGCTTTGCTGCTTTGGGCCTCTTGAACACACCTTGCAAAGCTTGGCGCTCGTTGTAATCCGCGGGCTGGAGGGCCTACGCAGCCATACATAGAAAACGCACGCAGTACAAGCAGTGACAACTCAAATTTGCTTTGCACCCTGCCTTTGAAGTGTCCGTCACAGTTACGTTGACTGATGCCATAGGAGGTTGCTCAGGGGCTGGTTTCGCTGGCGGGGGTGTGCTTGCTCGGGCTTTCGGCTCAGTAACTTCTGGTGCCCAGGTGATTTGCTTCTCTACATGCCTTTGGGGTGTGGCCACAGTGGCTGGGGTAAGCTTCTGTGACGCTGCTTCTGCTTTGAGATCTTCTTCCTCTAGCCACAAACAGAAACCAAACAGTTCGTGGTATGGGTCATTTGTCCCCCACTGTGACTCAACTTCTTCCATGGATTCTACCCCGAGATCTTTCTGCAAGAACTTCATGTAGTCCCGGAACCGTGGTTCCACCATGGCCTCACACAGTGCGTCATCAAGTTCCTCCTCTGTTAAGGTGCTAAGTTTTTTCTCGATGTCATCACTGATTTGTTTCATCTTTGCATCATGCGCGCTGGCATCAAGCGGGGTTGCTCTGCGCAGAATGGACGGTGGTGCTGTAGCTGGTGCTGTAGCTGGTGATGGCGCTTTTGCTGGAAGGTCACGTTCTGGTGCAGATGGCGGGTGGTTTGATGGTGCAGTGGTTGGTGGGACATAGGGATGTGGGGATTCTGCTGGCGAGGTTGGTGAAGCTGGCTTGGTGGCCATTGTCTTTGCTGCAGTGCTTTGCTTTGCAATTGCGGGTTTCACGCAAACGGTTGCCTTGGCTGGGGGACTGGGCAATGTTGCGCCAACTGCTTTGGGCACAGGAAGAGGTGTCTCAGGTGCTTCACATTTTGTTGTCTCTACTTTGCGTGGGGGTGGCGGTGGGGGGCTCAAAGGTTTTGGCACGCGTGTAGAGGCCTTGGGCGCTGGTTCATCCAAAGGTGTGTCTGGATGGACAAGGGGTGTCAACTCTGGAACTCTACGAGTTGAAGGGTCTGGCGGGACCCACTCAGTCTTCAAAGGGCAAACCTTGGACGTTGGACGCGGGGAAGCTCCTGGAAACAACTCCCTTTTCACTGCACCACGTGTCTTGGTACTTGGGCTAGGACATGGGCACTTAGCCTTTTTGCTTGGACGGGGGGCAGGGCTAGGCGCTGGTGCTGGAGTTTCTGGGAACCAAGGAAGTGTGTCTGCAGTAGAAGCTCGTGAGAATTCAGCAGGGGAAATGGACCTAGGCATGCCCGCACACAGACACGCACGCGTGCAGACATGTGTCTTTCCATGGCATATTATATGTACAATTATATATATCATGTGGATGTGCGCAATATATTTATTACATTCCAATTCAAACCTGGGTCACTGCTCAAAAGCAAACCATGGAAGCCATATAATAGAATTGAATTGAAGGTGTTCCGCAAAAGGTGTAGTTACTATGGTGTGTTTTTTGGGTTAACCTGAGCCTTCCACTCATTCAAAGCAAGCTCGGATGCATGCTCCCGTGAAAGCCCCATGCCCCGAGGCCAAACCACTGGAGAAGGCTCTGACATTTCCTGTGGCAGGACTGGACATCCAAACCGGTGATAAACTGAACGGGGTTAAGGGTCGGGCTGAATATCTGTACGCATATATTATAATATATATGGGAATATTGCATCATGATATGGTTGTCAAGGTAGGTGGAATGAAACAAAACTCCCTGCCCCAACAAGACTTGTCATAGACTTGTCCTTGCTGTCTGATCTAGTTGGACCGGTCGCAGACGGAGGTGTTGACGACAAAGTGCCACTCGATGAAGGGCTCTCCATAGGCAGTTCCTGTACAGAAGTGATGGGGGAATACCCTGCACCAATGGGGGATTACTTGCAATTAAGATTATAGATAACATATATGAACCTAATGAACCATCAGCCACCACACCTTGGGTGCTGCTCCATTCCAGCGATCAAAAAATTGTCGGACTTCACCAGCAGAAGGTCTATGAAACGGAGGGAGCTTGGGGTCTTCTGGCTTCTTTGTAGCCTTTGTTACCAAATGGTGTCTCATGGAGGTACTAATGCATTCATCACAACATGTGATTAAACAATTCATGACTTATTGTCTAGAGCCAAGAGACCATAGCAGGAAGGTCAGCCATCAGCCAAAGGACGCTGCACGGTAATCTTTTTTTCCCCAAATGGCTGCAGGATGAAGAGATAGGAGTGACTTTCCCGATGCAAGAATGTTTCAACCATGATATGCAACATTTTCATACATTTTCCCGATGGCTTTCCGATGCCTTTCCGATGTCAGATCGTGTTGGATCCTCAAATTCCCTTTGTTTGAGGGTCCGATGTGAACCCTCCCGATGCCTTCCCGATGCCATCCGATGCCTAATTCTGACAATGCCATTCCACCCGATGCAACCCGATGACACCCGATGATGTCAGGGCCAGTCTCCCGATGGCAGGCTCAAAAAAGTTAAAGATTGTATATATACACCTTTTCCTTCATGTGGCACCATGTGAGCGCAGCTTTCACTATGTGAATTAATTATTTTCACACGGGCCTCCACACTAGGGTTTCACAAGCAAGCTATGGTTCTATTGGGCTGTTCTCTGGTACACACGTTAGTAATGCCATGTGTGTATGGAGGACCCTTGTGGAGTCAAATTTGCATTTGACAAAAGGACTATGGTATCGCATAGCCGCAAAAGCAACCATGGGAATTGAATTGTAATGTACAGTTCTGATTTTGTGGGACCAAATTTCATTTGGATTCCTTCCGCTTGGCCACCCGGTTGTTCAGCATTGCCAGGAGGCATTCCTCCACCTCATCCAACCTGTGCACAATGGAAAGATGGAAGGCTTGGAACTGGGCGGAACATTTTGTGTGGGGGAGGCATTCTTCACCTCAACCAACCTGATATTGTATCTCAAAACTCTTAAAACTTTTTGCACATCATGGACTTGCTGTTGATCATATTGAAGGTTACCTCATGTGAACCAGGATACCGGCACCTTGCATCGCTCCAATCATCATGAGTCCCATCAACTAGTGGTTCACCACCAGGAGGTGAAGCATAGCGAGTGAAGGTAGAACATACCTTAGTACAGCAGGTGGGTACCTCAGGGACATGTGGTTCCAGTTGGATGTTCGCTGCAAAGTTTTTAGAAGACGGATACCTAGCATCGTATAATAATGTATAATAGGTGATTGTTAATGCTTCCCAAGGACAATCAAACATTCCCCCATGGACAAATTAAAATTCCAAACAGTGTTAGAAAGGGTGGCCCTAAAATTAGACGGTGCAACAAGGGGATAAGGGCATTGGTGGTTTGTGCATGTATCCAACAATCATCAAAAGGATACATATATGTTTGATCCACTCAAGCATGCAGCTGAAGGACTGTTCTCCCAAACTCTGGTGGGTAGACTTCAGTCTCACGTAACTTTCCCGGAACCCCCTGAAAGCATAGCTTCCCATTTGCCGAACGGTACTGTCGAGTGCTTCCACTCTTCTCGAACTTCTTCTTGTTGAGTTTCCTGGCTATGGATTATTGAGTTCAAAATTTGCGCATCGTATAGTCCAAGGTCGGGGATGACGACTATATATAATTTCTGACAATATCTGTAAAAACTGAAAATCAGTCCTGTAGAGACGTTGAACTTCCTTTGACGAACTCACTAGTCTAACAGGCTTCCAGGTTTTGGCACCATACATCCCGAGCCAGGTCATCTGCTCCGTGTGGCCGCGCTTCTTGAGGAATTTGCGCAGTCTTGGGTGGAAGTAGATCTGGCAGAATGGCGTCAACCATCCATTTCAAACCCCAATTTGTGAACCAGTCTCTGAAGTTTATGTTTTGATTGGCTCACTCAAACTACAACACTGTTGGTATGTAAGGCTAGGGCAAGAGACTGAAGAGGATTTTCAAGTAAGAAATTTGCTCGACGGTGGAGTGCCACCATGCATAACAAAGTCACCTTGCAGTGGGAAAGGAAAAGTTGATCGTATCACCATAAGATTGCAGTGAGCCGCTAAACGCATTGAATCACCCAGTTACTCTGGGGCAAAGACCTATGGGGATACAAGGTATATCTCAAACTTTGGGGTGAACAAACATAGTATTTCCCATATACTAGCATTATAAATCCCCTAACTACTCCACCACGACTAAATCAAACAGCCCAAGTCTCACGACTCACCATTAGATTGGCTTCTCGCACTGAGCGGTACAACCTGCCAAGCTGGCTTGGAGGGGCAAATTTTAGTGTCAAGCAAACATAGTTTGACTTGCCAATTTTCCACTTGGTTTGAGATTTCTTGACCCTCTTAGGACCGTTTTTAACAAGTGACCTGGAGACCCTTTTTTTAATAGAAAAAAAGGGTCCTGTTTTTGCTGCAGCCTGATGTTGAAAGTTGTTTCGCAACATGCAGCATCCTACAGTGGGCAAAGCCTAGCTCTTTCAACATGTAAACGATGTCCCGGCCTGCATCCAAGTGGTCTTCGTTTTGTTCGCTTTGATGTTCCACCTTGGAGAGGCTGGGGAATCATGGTTTTGAGAACTAAGTTGCATTTCTTACAACCAAAAACAACCAAGATACTGACCACATGTCCCATTTCTATGCACCAGGTTGGTATACATATTTTCTCTTGGATGTACCAGAGAGATTTGACCATATGTTACTTGTTTTGGCGCCCTGTGTGCCATCCCTGCTTTACATGCGTGCAGCTTAGAAACGGTTTACTATGCTCCAACTCGAGCATTTAATCCCAGCAGAAAGCAATCCCCCCATCTTCAAGTTCATCACTGCCCACAGTGAGCGCAGGAATCCAAGCGGAGACAACAGGTCCTCAGCCAGGTGTGTGAAACCGCTGGGGGGTGAGGATGATTGTGGGGAATCAAATGATCATAGGGTGTGTCTCAAAATAGGGGTGCCCGATTATTTTTATCTATGCTATCCCTTGTTATATCCCCATATGAATATAGATTCATTATATTTACATATACATGCATAAGGGGGTCCCACAATTTCAGTTTTATAAATTAAGATAAAGTTTCTATTCTGACAAATTTCCATATCTCATAAAGGTGTACAACTGTATACGTGGAACTTATTTCATCATTGTTCCTTATGAAAGGGGTCCACGCTTCAAAGGAAATCTTTGGTATACTTCAGCCTCTTTCAAAAATTGTTTCTGTTTTCTCTGGACCTTTGTAACCCCAAAAGCCAAGGATATTTGTTGAACCAAGCAGCGTCTCGGATATCAATAATGATATCCATCGCTGTTGCTCTGAGGGATTTACGCCGGTAGGCCTTTGAAATTGCCCGACGGCCAGCAAAGAGGTCCACATTGTCAAACTCACCCTGCGGTAAAAATGCCTTGGGCGGAAACAAAAATTGATCAATCATATCAATTTGGGGCCACCATCATGCCATGGATTGTCTGAGCTAAGTCCATGGCCTCTGCCATCAAGTTCATCAATATCATAAGTCGAATTGGCACATAGCCAGGATTGTGAGGTGCATCACTGGGAGGCTTGGGTAAAAAAACAGGGCCACCATCCTTTCCAGAGCGGACGCCATTCTTCCTTTTGAACCTTAGGAGATCTTGGGAGCAGAATTGCTATAAGTATTATAAAAACATTCCTCAGGGTGTTCAACATATGTGGATCCAAGCCAAACAACCCAAGGGACTCAAATCCATCAAGCCCGGTCTTCGGCCCCATCGGTCCTTAGATAGTTTGGATCCAGCAAGCCTGCAGGACCGTAAGAAAGCTACAAAGACTTTCCATCTTGGAAGGACAGCGGGTGCAGCCGGGGGTCAGATTGCCCGGAAACGGTGGCTATGGCCGGGCTGAGAGTCAATGGCTGTCACACTCTGTAAAGGATGTAAAAGACTTTCTAGTGCTGGTCAAGTCAAAGTTTCTGTGTAGGTGGAATGCATCGGCCAACAGAAATACAGCATGACAGTGGCATACTTTTGCCATCGCTTCGCATTTCTCAAATGGTTGGTGACACAGGGCCCAGTATTTTTGACCTGTGCACATGTAAGATCAACCCCCAATGTGCCAAATGAGCTTTAAAGAGCTACAATTGGTTGCCGCACCCGGTTCCAACATGTTGATGTTGGTAAGGAAACATAGGAGATGGGCACTCGCCAACACTTTGGATGTGTGGGTACAGTGCCCCAACCAGGACCATGGAAAATAGTCGCATGATCGTCAATAAACCATATAGCGAGATATCTTAATTTTTATGGCTGAGACTGCTAACAAAACATAAAATTGCATCCTGGTTTGGGAATCAAAATGTTAGGCTCAAGCCGAATTTGATTTGCAGACCCATTTTGGGTATTCAACGAGGATCCAGTTTGCCCTTAGAGACATCATCGTTCTTCTTATCCCTGGGCTCCCTGGGAATCCCTGACAAAGTTGGTGAAATCATGTGGTGCACACGGAGTAACCACGAGGCATGCTTACCCTTCTTCTTACATTCATCCTTTTCGCACTTGGCTGTTTGTGCCCGACGGTAAGCTGTGCTGTAGACACCATTGTATGTGCAATGGGCTGGGGCTTCCACTGCGTCATCCGGAATGCTGAAGTCTTGCTGTTCCTCATTGCTTCTGGGAACGACAGGTGCCTCAGTGCTGGGAGCAGGTGCCTTAGTGCCAGGTTGCTTGGCTCTGCGTGCTCTCTTGGATGTGCTTGGGCGTGGTGCGGCCTCTGACGTAGAGGCCTCTGCTGGAGATGCAGCTGATGAGGCAGCTCGAGATTGGGATGCACGGCGCACCCTCTTGGTTTTTTCTTTGCGACCTCCCCCCACTCTTCCCTTTCTCACTTTCCTGGCTGTCCCCTTCCCTGGAGTCCTGGATACCTTTGACTTTCCAACCTTCGAAGGCTTGGCCTTGGCCTTACCCTTTTTCCCGTTTGCACGTTTCTTGGCAGCAGCCTTGGGTGTCAACCTTTGAGGTTTCCTTCCCCTTTGCTGACCCTGATCCTCGTATTTGGGGACTTCGTGGGTAAGATCCTCATGCATGAACTCAGGCTCAGGTGGTAGGGAATATTTGGGGTCCAGGGTGACCTTCCAGCACTTGAAATTCTTGTTCAAGGGATTCTTGGCCCAAGCAGCTGCACTCCAAGATTCCCCAGTCAGGTCAACTTGCGGATTGCCAGTATCACTGGCCTAAGTTTTAAACATGAAATTTAAACCCCCATGCAGTTGAGATTGATGTCTATATAAAATATACCATAACACTGAGAAAGACACGCATGCGACTCGACGAGTTCGCTCATTCATAGGGGATGATGGCAATGGCAAGGATTTCTCCTTAATTGTTCAAACAAAACCGACACATTTATGAAATCATTGCTGAAAATCCGGGTGAGACAAATGAGCGCACCAAACACATTCCGGCCAGGACTCAAGCTGCACCGAACCAGCTGCCAAAGGACCCGGCCCAGCAAAGCACTCCTGCGTGACATTGATGTGGGGGCTTAATTATATATTTTTTGATTTTAACGTGCCTGGCTGCATGAGCCCAACAAGGATCGATGGAACTCTTTTCTTTATATATCTAATTAGAAAAAACATGAAACATGAAGTAGCTAGCACCGAGGGCGCATGTTGATTGTATAACATCAATCTCTAGTTCAGCACAGTGACTGGAATCGAGTGGTGATCAACTTCCCCAACTGCTGCGAGACAGCCTTCGACACGGCTATGGTCCTCGGTATTGATAAAAAGCTAACCGAACACCAGCCCTGGGGACACACTGACATCAAAAGGAACTATAATCCTGAATATAGATCGTCAATGTTTGTCTCATCCGCAGGAGCTTGGAATTTCCAAGGGTTGACCCGACCCCTTCAAAGGTGGTTCCAAAGAAATTTGAAACACGTGGGCATCTAGCGGTATATATGCACGATCACATGTTTTCTGCAAATGTGTTCGGCCTACCAATTAAAATCATGGTATGCAAAGTTGTGGAAAACGCAGCCCAGACACATGAGGGCTGGCACCAGTGCGATCTCATCAAGCTCCTGAGTTCGTGCCACCCATGGATCATTCTTTGGTGTCCAAAATAATTAACACATGCAGTAGTTAAGAGATGTATGAAATCATATGATTATTCAGCCTGTGGCTACATTTCAAACATTTAGACGATTCAAACTTGTTTGGGAAGAGAACGCGTTGAGTAAGTATGAAAACATATGAAAACTCATCACAGGTGCAGACTACATGTTCTCATGGTTTGCATGGTCATATATTGTCATAAAACAGGAGAAGTAATCTGGCTATGCATTTTGGTCCCAGGGTCGGCATCAACAGGGTGCAAGCTCTGACTGGCAGGAGCGACATCGGCGTCAATCACTTCCACGTCATCCTGAAGCAGGCGGGAGACTAGTATGCCCAGCTTGGAAGTCGATTCTGGGTACTGTATTTATTGACCAATTCTGCAGCTATTGACCCTTTTTACAATATCAACTGCATGCATGTATACTTTGTGATTCTTTATGAGGTTCAAAATTCAATCAAGGATCTGCATACACAGCACGGTCTCCGCCAGAAGGTGAAGTGGTCAAGCCGGATTCCACCACTTCGGTCATGTTGGGTTCCACCACGTCCTGGGTTTTGCACATGAATATAGCTTTACCTACATGACCATATGAGTGAAAGCAAGAATTTATATTTTTATTCTGTGTGGCCCCTGGTTGCAACATGGCAATGACTCATCTAATTGCTTTAGAGTTTCAGCCATCAAATCTGGCTCATGCTGGGTGGCTGCCGCACTGGCAGGAACCATGTCCGCACCATCCTGCAGAGTGTCATAAGTCTGAGACTTACCCTTGGGGGGTGGAGGATATATTTTCCGGTGGTTTCCATAAATGTGTTTTTTTTCCAGTCAGTGTAGAACTTCAGAACTGTAGATCAAGGTTTATTTTTTTCATCCCTACCCGAAAAGCCACAAGCCTCGGACTCTGACTCAAAAATCTCCGTGATCTCCATTTTCTCTTCCTTGTTCCCGGGCAGCTGCGTGGCAAGGTTGGCATGGCTACTTTGGACATATGTAAATATGCGTATATATATGTAAATTACATGTATATAATATATGTAAAGACCTTGCATTTTTTGGTAAGTTGATCATCCCATTGTCCGGGAACAAATTGTTGCAATAACATTCCATGTTCCATCCCCTTTTTGTGCTAATTACCAAGGTTCATAGATGTCATCAGAAAGTCGTTCCTCCTGAGAGGCCGGAACTTCACAACCAGGGGCAACAGGGACCGATGAATCCTGAGAGTCAAGCAGCCAAGGGCCTAATAGGGACTGAAGGGTCAGTAACATGTTGAAACATGAAGTTTATGCAAATTATATTATATAATAGACAAGGGTCATCATTGACGAGATGTGGGAGAACATAGGGATTTCGGACTGCAGTGGGAATCTCACGCACAGCATGCGGCTGGGTCGGCTTGCCCGCATCTTTGGTTGACTGACGGATCTTAGCTTTGCTAAGCTTGCTCAAAGCGAGCTCAACATCACCCTCACAGTACTCCAACAACTCAATTGCCCGTATGTAGTCAAGTCCGGAAGCCATGACCAAACCAATGGCATTTTGCTTCGACTCAGTGTCAACATCAAGCTGGGAGAAACCTTGAGGGACACGAGGGGGTGGACCATACATCTTCTCCATGGAGTCTGACCATGTGGCAGGGCCATCTGACCCAGAAGGCAGCTCCTGGACAAAGAGTAGAACATGGTGGAACTTCATTATTGCGCGTGATGCTCATGATATAATGATATAATCTTTGGTGTACGCCTGTGCCTCTATGCGTGCGCAAAGGTGATGTTCGTTGTCTAGGCATGCATTCCAGGCATGAAATGTGAAGTCTCCTCGCGCACAGACTCAGCTGAAGCCGCGCTCATGCTCGCTGGAACTGGCACGGTGCGGGTTCTAGAAAAATATATGATAATATATGCACGTTCACTCCGTTCATTCCAGCTGCATATATATGAAAATCATGATTGCAGTATATTGCAGTTGTGCCCTCGCCTGAGCGGGTGGCTTTTCGGCAAGTTTCTCGGGCCCGCCGTTGGTTTGGTCTACAAATAGCTTGCAGCTGGAGTGCTTCGGCTGTCAACGTAGTTTTGATCAAAGACTTTCGCCAATATCTTCGTGCATATGATAAGAGGGCTTGGACTACGTAGCCTTCCTTGAGTGTGCATGAGAATTCCAAAGTTCATGCCATAGATAACACAAATATCCATACGACATAGCACAATTAAAAAACAAAACGCTGCTAAGCTTTAAGTAGAAGTCTTTCGAGGCCCAATCCCTTTTGTCTTTCTTGTATCTTGATTTGGAAAGGTTCCCCTGTGTCTCATCATCGATGCTCGCGAAAACAGCATGCAGGTTGCCAAGCGTGACCTCCCCTCAGAAGGTGATTTGCAGAGGCTTGCTCCGGGAAACATATACGTGATCAGATCCAGTGTTACATATGGTCTATAAGATAGACATATATGAAACCAACAAAGCCAAAGGCACATTCAGGTGAGATTTCAAAAAGTGCGAGGATCAGGGGCATAAACCTCTGCATCTCGTAGAAGGACACATGCCAAGAGTTGACATCTTCAAACAAAGTGTTCTCTGGCTTGTTGGTCTCTATGCACTTTGTGAATGATGCCATGGGCACATGTAGCTTCACAGCACCTCAATTCCGTGAGTCAAAGTCAATAAGCCTATACTTGGTTTTGGGAAAACATGACCATATGACTTTTGAAAGACAAGTTGCATTTGATTGCATGTTCCAGCTGAGTGAGAGTGATGGCCATTGCGAAGCCAACCCGCCTACCCCATCATATACACTTGAGCCTGTGACCATCAGCCGCTAGTATATGCAGTGGGGTTTCCAAACCATTTTTTAATATGGTCGATGCTTTCACATTCGCGGAACCCATAACCCATGTAGCTCATCTCACTCACCAAGACCCTCCTTGCTGCGGCCTGTCCTCCCGGGTAGGCGCAGCGGCGCATCCAGTGAGAGCGCAAGGTTCATGCTGGCCAACCGCAAGAAACCATGCGCCAAAAAAGGTGATGCAGCGCTTGTGATGCTAAACAAAGAGGTGGTTTCAGTGTGGGTCACCTTTGGCACTGCTAAAAGGGTGTTTTTGAGTTTTGGCACCAATGAAATTTGCTTGAACACTAAGCATGGTGACACAACCATGACAAAGCAGGTAAAGATCGCTAGGACCCCCTAGGACCCGCTAGGACCATTGAGCCAACATCTGTCATGGTTTTGGTGGATACATCATCTCAATTCCTTATCCCCCAGCACCCCTGGACCCTGTTGGATCGTCGGCTCTTTCCCCTGAGGGTCCGGGACCCTCGTGGTGAGGGTCGAGGGTCAGAACCCTCGCTCAGAGGGTCAGAACCCTCGTACATAGGGTCCGATGAGTCTTAGGGTAACCCAATTATTGGGATGACTTCCCATGGCCCCTAAGTGGCGAATAATTGGTGATGGATGGTGATGGTTGACTCCTAACCACGTAACAACTTAAGAACCTTCGGACTCATTTCCATTATTTCCATGGTCTGGGAATGTCTCCGACATGCAGTTGTCGGCCTGTCTTGGGACGACCTCATTCTTGGGTCGGGTTCGGGTGGCTTTGGGGGATGATAATTTTGACAAATCTCAACAGTTTGGTTTCGCCCACTTCCCAGACTTCTGCAATCCCCTCATCTCCGGGTTTGTTCCCTTTCTCAGCATTGAGCAGTACATCGATCATGAACTTCTGCAATCCCCTGTAATATACCTTCCGGTCCGGTAATCAAACTTTTCTGGCTGGGAAATCCCCTCTATATATAAATGGGGGGGTTGATGACAACATTAACTATAAATTGGGGATTTTCTATTGCCACGTTTGATTACCAGATGGTCTATGACTTCCACTTATCATCCCCCTAAAGAACTTAGACCCTGCCATGTTGTGGGTTGGAAGACGCCTACTTTCCCCTCAGCATGGGCTAATCTCAGGGTCTATGTTAGTTCGGGAAATGAGAATGTGGTACACCCAAGAATAGACATCCCCAATTGCGTTGCTTTTATTGGGTGCACCTACTATTTCGGATGGTCTAAAATGAGCTGCCTGCTGGATGGTTACTGGGATGGTTTATTGCTAGGGTTACCACATTTTATTACATAGATTTATATGAAACTCCCACTTGCAAACAATGGATCGGTTACATGCAAATCTACACTGGAAACCATGTGTTTTTTCTTCGAAACCGGATTTACAGTACAGGGGCTTCAACCGCCATTTATCCCACCAGTCAGGGACAGAAACGAAAACTAGAAATGGATTCGAAATTCCGAGATTCCAAAATTCCAATGAAAACTAGAAATGGATCCAAAATTCCGAGATTCCCCAATTGCAATGAAAACTAGAAATGGATCCAAAATTCCGAGATTCAAAAATTCCAATGAAAACTAGACATGGATCCAAAATTCCGAGATTCCAAAATTCCAATGAAAACTAGAAATGGATCCAAAATTCCGAGATTCTAGGATGATTCAACCAGTTTTTGCACCATTCTTTTTCCGGATACCCCCGATGAGTTTCCACCACCTTGATGTAGCGGATCAGAGCGTCCAAGTTCCATTCCTCAACCGAGGAGCCGGAAGGATAGGATGTGATTTCCCGAAGCTACCGCCGTAAACCTCCAAATTAGATCAAATTAAAGGTTTACATTACATATTTCAAGTGAAATTAGGCATGGTTGATTATTGGGTTCAACAAAAGTAAGTAAGTTTCCATTCACTCATCCCTTCTCGCTAATATTAAAAACCATGGTATAGCCTCTTTGGGACCATACAATGGGGTGTTAGATGTTAGGGGGATGAGATTATTATGTATTTGGCAAGAATTGGCCGTTTTCAAACAAAAATGGATCCATAAACATTGGGTTGAAAATGGATCCTGCCTGGATACTGCGTCGTCAAGGTTTGTTTTCAAGAGTCAACTCCCGGAGTGTGAGAACCAGCCCAAATATCGCTGATTCTCGGATCGCATGCACATTCTCAAACCTTCCTTGCCTTCCCTTGGCGAGGCTGGAGGAGCTGCCAGGCACCCATGTGCCCGCCAAGTCTGCTTCGCTATGGGCATGCTGGCCAACGCATAGTCTCTGGCAGTCATCTGACTGCTTGCAAACTGTTTTCTCAAGCTTCCAAAATGTATCTCGTGACAGTGTCGAGCCTTTGGCAATTCATGTTGCGCCAGTGGGCAGAAGACCTTTGTGGACACGACCACGCGGCTCTGCTTGCTTGTGAAAGCAAAGGTCTTGCTTCAACTCCATCGCAGCAATGACCACGCACACTTTGGAGAGGTATGGAGGGATCGCCTTTCCAGAAGCCACACTGGGTGATCCACCATCGGCAGGGATCGTGTCCGTCCTCACGAATCGTTCTCGTTTTGGACAGAAATCAATGGTTTAGGATACCCCTATGTTTTTTTGGATTTTCTTTAGGGGCCACGAGAAATTAAACATATTCCATCAGATTTCAAAAATGGTGGTTTAACATGGATTAACCAATGGTAATTCTTAGATCAAAACCGACTCCAAATGGACAGTGCTGAAGTCTGACCTTGGAATTTGGCCTTGGGTTACCCAAAGGAACATGACATTCTTTAGATTTTACAGGATAGTAGTTGTTTAATGTACCAACTTTACTCAACTCGCCAGTGGCATTAGAAGCCACTAACTTACCATAGAAACCAAGGGGTGGCCAGGTGACCAGCAAAAGCTAATCCCAAAAACGCTAAACAGCAAAATTTCTTTGACCACAACCGATCCAGATTTCATTCGGATAGATGTCATCATCACTACCCTCTGGTAAACTAACATAGCTATGGAAAATCACCCTTTTTAATGGGAAAATCCACTATAAATCACCATTTTCAATAGCTATGTTAGCTTACCAGAGGGTACACAACCAAAAAGGTAATTTGGCATTTTGGGGATAGTCACCCATTTTTTAAGAATCATTCCAGTGATGTCGCGACTGTCAAGATCACATTCATCATCCTGAGACTCCAGACCCGTTCCAGCACACCCTGGAAGGAGTACAGCTGCAATTTTCTTTCCTGCATGGCGGAGCTTGAAGCATAGGAAAATCTATCATTTGACAGGGGTCATGAGCTATTATGCTACCATGTGTAAATGGTGTACATACATGTACATGAATATATTATATTTATTTCTATATATTACTCTATATATATATAATACATATCTATATATTATAACATATAATATATGCATGAATGTGTTGCATGTGTACCCTGCATATTATTGTATATAACCCTTAAACTGGGACAATATCATGTTCAATGTACCCTTTTCAGAGTTGCAGTACTATTGTTTTTGATATTGTGTACCTCTTTCTCTACACTTCATGCTCGTTCGACTGGTCTGTGGTTGATACAAGGGTGCATGAACAGCTTCCAGGATTTTTTGGGTAATGATCCCTAGGCCCTAGCTCCTAAATCAGTTCCCCCAATATCAATGATCAACTGGGTTTGCCTAAGAATAGGGACGACACAAAATCTCATACTTAATCATCCCTTGACCCCCAGGAGAACAATAAAAAATCGAACGGACTGGCAAATGCCCTCTGGTTATGTCAGAATAGCTATTGAAAATGGCCATAGAAATAGTTGATTTACCCATTAAAAATGGTGATTTTCCATAGTTATGTTAATTTACCAGAGAGTAATCCAATTATAATGGGAAAATCACCGTATTTCATAAGTAAATCACCATTAATCATCTATAAATGGCCACCCAATGTTTTGGACAACCCCGAACTTCATTTTTCTCGCCATGACCAGGTGGAGTCAGATGCACGGCCTGGCAAAGAATGATGTGGTTCGTTGTGACCTCAAGCGCAGGATGACAACAGCTAGCCAGTGGTTTAACTCACTGGATTGGTTTAAGGGAAAATCTACAGAAAACCATGGATTTTCCAATGAAATATGGGGGTTTCCTGTAAATTTCCCCATTAACCAATCCATTGATTAATGCGGTTGAAGATATTGAATGCATTGCATGCAGCTTTTCGTGGGATTGTCATCCAAAGTCACAGCCAACCAAGAAGGGAACATCGGGCATACTGCAACAAAAACCTTGGTATAGCTAGAGCCAAACAAACATGGGTATAACCAACAACGAAAACAAAGTGAACTTACAGTAATTTTCGGACTTGTTGACTCGAGCCGCCAAAAAGTTGCAAAAAAAAAAAAGCTTCCGGATAGAATAGCTTCCAGTGCATTTACCGATCGGAAAATCTAAAGTGAGCTCAAACACCCCCGAGAGAACCAGAAACAAATCTGCATCTGGCACTATAGGCTTGACAACAAATGGGTACACATGAAGTGGGATACTACAACCGACCTGAAGCAACCCTTGCCTTGCTGCAACTGACACATCCGCTAGCAAAACTCAGGAAGAACCCTGTTCAGCGATGTGTTTAAGGCCAGGAGACGCACTAAGTTTTGTTGGTTACCATCTGGTTATTTAACATAGCCATGGAAAATCCCCTATAAAATGAAGGTTTTAACGGGAAAATCATCCAAAATTAGCAATTTTCCATGGCTACGTTAAATACCCAGAGGGTAGTCTCTGGTTTTCCATTAATATCCTACGGTGTCCTCAAACATGGCTGGGAAATCACCGAACTAAATGGATGTTTCTCTATTGGGACATGAAGATATTCTATTGCCACGATTGATTACGTGAAGAAACTTGTTTCATCAGACGCTTCCACACATATACCCAATTCTTCACATGATGTATGGTCTAATTGTCAACTTCAATCAACAATGATTGATTCATGATCAATGAATGTTTCCATGATTTACTCTGCAACTTTTGTTGTTTCAACAGTTGAGCAGTGTTCAAAATCATCAACCAACAGGGGCTTGAACATTGCTTCCTTGACTCTTTTTGTCAGAAGGTCAGTTTATCATAGTTTATCAATTTTGATGACCATCAACCAGGGATGAACAGGAGATAAGCTGGGCATGCTGAGGCTCCGAACCACCAGCAAGGAGCACACAAATTTCTGCCTTGCAGCAAAGCAGGAAGGGTTTTTCCAATACAAAATCGTTCACGAGCGGATAGTATCTACATGGTAATCCATCATAATCCGTGATCATTCAGAATAATCCACTATATATCATCTGCAATAATTAAGAATCATGTGAGTAAAGCAATGTCATAAATCACCCGTGTAAATTGATGGTATATGCCAAACATAAAATTTGCAAATTTTGGGATGGTTTGCTATTGCTTTGCTACCATTATGTTTGTTGATTCATCACCCAGTCTGACCATAGATATATCCACCGGAAATCCTAGCTAGCCTTAACTAGTGGTAAATCAACTTATCCATATTTAGGGGGCCTATTCCTGTAGGTAAATCTCGAAAACATATAGAAAACATCTTAGTCATTTCAGGAACAAGAATGTGGATGCGACAAACTGCCACAATACCAACGAAACTGAGCTCCAAAGCAAGATGGCCGAACATGGCAGAACACTAACTTCATTGTACAGGCCAATATGGAAGGTGTTCATGCCAACGCTCGTGGATCCTTCTTCGAAACTCTGTTGTGAGTATCAATCTCTGCTCAGTTCTTGAGCCAAGTCGCACGAATGTGCTGACATCACTCCACTTTCCACAGTGCCTACTAGTCGAACTTTCAGTTCACTGTGTGCGTGGCTTTTCTTCTAAAAGACTTGTCAACCTTCGTTGACATGTTTCTCACGGCATCTGATCCCAATTTCCCCACTTGTTTGCAAGTTCACTTCCAAACTCTTTGTCAAAATCAGAAAGCAAAGTGACAAACCGAAACTACCAAACGTTTCCCGCTAGATTTGGTCCTTGCCATATCTCCATCATTCCGTGTTGCCGGTGCCGCAGAATTAGCTCCTCAACGTCGTTCAGGACCAACAGCTGCATTGAGAGATTGCCGTATATGCTGAATCAATCCACTGAGTTACATATTTGCGACATACTGCTGCTCCGCTCAGCAAAGGCAAAACGTTGCAGAGCAATGAGTGAAAAGCATGGGATGGACCACGGTTTCCCCCAGTATATGCTGATTCTGGTGGCATGATGTGCTCCAGTAGTTGTTGAACGTTCAAATCATGGGGGAGCTCCGTCTTGGAGGTAGCCAGTTCTCTGGGGCACTCATGATGGCTCAGTTTCGAGCAATTGTGGTCGATCGAAGGACTTAGCAACATCTAAACTCCACATGGGGGTTTCCGAAAATGGGGGTACCCCAAAATGGATGGTTTATAATGGAAAATCCTACTAAAATGGATGATTTGGGGGTACCCCCATTTTAGGAAACCATCACATTGTAAAGCTGCAGATTCCCAAATTAACAGCCCCAGATATCTGCCTCTCAGGGCGCCCCTAGGTAAAGCCAGCAGGCTCTGAATTGGCCCCAGCGGTCGATGGTGGGGAGGTTTCCTGAGTCATGGGGGGTACCCCTTTGCATCATCCAGTCGTCATGGATGAGCATGGCTTAGTCTTTAAAGCCATGGTGACTTTGGGATACTTCAGTTTCAGAAACCCCCATATTAGTAGAAACCATATATTCAACTATTAAACCACGATTCTTGGATGCTTGACCCAGAAAATGGGATGATACATGATTGTACACATTTTCTCCAAATTTGGGTTGCCAAATCCGTCCCTGTCCCCAAGTCCATCCATAACTCTGGGTATTCCAACTTGATCTTTTCGATATTCCTCAGTGCTTCGAGAAAAGCCGTCAGGGATGATTCATCACTGGAGGTATGTGTGGTGTACCCCCTCAAAAGTTTGTTTATAAGCCCATTACAGAATATAAATTTATATAAATTTGGATATACCTGTTGTACATTGAAGTTATAAACCAGCTTACCATCTGATTAAAATGGAATGTCAGCATGAGGGAAATCAACAACGGAACATCTTCCAATGTTCCAAAACCAGGTCAGAATTCTGCAGGGTACCAGGTGTTTCAACAGAAATTTCTCGGTTTGGACAATTCCTCCGTTTGGATCGCACAAAATGAATCAATATGAAGATAAACCTTTCTGATTCATCAATAGATTTCCCATTATGAGTGCTTAAAATCTCATGTTTCGTGTTTGAACAACCCATTCACGAGTATCAGAACCAATGAAACCACCTACCCATGAACCAGTTGGTCGTTCACCAGCAAATCCAAGGCTCTTGTAATGCATATCCAAGGGATCGTCATGAGACACTTCATAAATCAGCACCTGATCATCGCCAGGCTGTCCCATCATCGCTTCGTTCGGAATCTCCTTTGATGTATAACTACATAGCATATATCACTATATAGAGAGAGAGTATACCATGATAAAATATGTATATCATCAAATATATAGTATATATACTATACAACCCCGGTCAATGATACCCAGCATGTTTTGGACCTCATTTTATAGAGAAATACCCTCTATAGAATGCATAACCAGACATATTTTCTCTATAAAATGTATAACCAGGGTTTTATATAAAATGACCCTACCATACATATGGGACCAAAAATGGCCTAAATCGGTCTACCACAAGCAGNTATAACCAGGGTTTTATATAAAATGACCCTACCATACATATGGGACCAAAAATGGCCTAAATCGGTCTACCACAAGCAGTGGACTATATAATGGAATCCTAAGCTTCAGAAAAGATGCCAGATAGGATGCCAGAAGAGAATGTCAGAAAGGTTGTCAGAAACGCCAGATAAAATGTCAGAAAGAATATCCTCCTGGCTGCTCAACGTGCCAGCTACTTTGATGCTTGCATATGTTTGCCTTGTCTGTCTCTNTCTCTATGAAATGACCCCCTCTCTGTCTATAAAATGACCCCTTGGTTGACTATAAAATGTGTAACTAACTTTCATTTCGCAACTATTTCTCATCCATTTAAAACCCTCTATGAAATGCACAGCTACACATCAGATTCACCAAATGTTTACCTCCAAAAATGCCCTCTATAAAATGGCTCAAAACCCCTCTATGGAATGGCTAAAAAAAACACCCAAAAACGCATTTCATAGTGCCAAAACATCCCCATTCTATAGGCACTGGTTGACGGGGGTTTACTATACAACATATGAGTTACGATATGTATGTCAAATGTATGTACTGTAGTGTAGTATACATGAATGTATGCATACATTCTGGATGTAGGTAGAGCAGGGTCAATAAACCATGTATATACATGCAATGTTGAACCTAGGGCCTTCAGGAAATCCAATTGCAGAGTACGGTGCGCCATGGTCAAGGTAGATGGGGAAATATGTCATCCCGCTATCATGGGATTCATGAACATGGGTATATCAACACCCGCCTCTGAGTGGCTGATGTCGACACCTCCCAAAACTGTAGATCAAAAGGGGAGATTCATCCCAAATAGAGGAAGGGATGGAAGAAAAGAAATGGGATGAAACGGGTTGAAACATGTTCAAATCTTGAAATTGAAGCACCAGCTTTGTTTTTTGCTGCTTCTTTCTCCCTCGTTCCCCACCTTTGCTGTGACATAATCTTGTTACTTCTGCATACTTTACTCCATGAATTCAGATAGTTTGCCCCTCAGAATGCTAGGTATGATTAATCAATCACTGTGCCTACCAAAATCTGAATACGACTCAACACTTGGTATCCTGTTAAATGCCAAAATACATGGTTCATCCCCCCCCCATTGTGCTCTCTCTCACCTAGCCTTATCAAGCAGAATGAACCAGCCCATCGCACCTTATCCGGAAGCTGAACTGCCAAGCGATCACGGTACACGGCAATCTTCTTGACATAGTCCTTCCATTGGATTTTCATGGGATTTCATGGTGATAAATAATGCTTTAACCATGGGTAAGATTAATACAATATACCACTTAATACAAGGTGGGGCCCAGTGGCAAAACTCGCTTACCCTCTGGTAAACTAACATAACTATGGAAAATCACCATGTTTAATGGGAAAATCCACTATAAATGCCCATTTTCAGTAGCTATGTTAGTTTACTGGAGGGTACATACACAGCCGCATCTCAGGACACTCTGCAGATTGTCTCAATCCAGAGCTACCGCAGAGCAGCGAGTGTAGCGCAGAACTCTCTGGTGCGAGTTGTGCCGTACAGGATTACGCCCACACGCGTTTAGGGTGAAAAGAAATGGCTATTTTCAATAGCTATTTTGAAATAACCTTTGGAAGCAATTTCACGAATAAAAATTGGTCAACAGCAGAATCCTGGAGATTGCGGATTTCTAAGGAGCCAAACTAGGCCTATCATATCCTATCACTTCTCCCACTCGCTTGATGTGAGGGATACTAATGGAAACCATGGGGGTTCAGCTTAACTTAACTTCTGTCTATTTTCCTTTCAGCCAATTCTAAACCCATCCAAGTATAGTATATTTGTCCCCACCGACCCCTGAAACACTCACATCAAAATCATGACATGGATAGAATGGAAACCAATTCCGCCTCAGACCAAGGGCGCACACAGTGTCCACCATGATTAGCACGTGTTTGCAGCGAGTCCCTACTATCCTGGTGTAAGGGAACATCCGCACACATTATAATCTAATGTCCTGTGGATGTTCGGTTCAACCCACCCAGCAATATTAAGTTTCACTGCTCACCAGGTGGAATTTAGGGCTTCCATCTTTGTGGATTAGGTATACAATTCGCGAGCTTTCCTGACTACCATGTGTAGTGGTAAAGGCAATAACAGAAGAAAACCCTCTGCCATAGAAGGTGAGGATCTTGTACTATGTATGTGACTGTATGTCTACTTGGGGGTGCAGTTGGGGTTACTAGTGGGTACAACTATGGTGATAGCCTCATAATCCCAAAACTATGATTATATATCCACATATATCCATATATATATATATATCCACCAATAAGTGGAACTGTACCCCCAGAGTAGAGAAAACACCGGCTTCATTCAATATATAATCCATAAATCACATCACTGATCTGGGCAAATATCGTTGCTATACCCGAGATTCGACATTTCTTCCAGATGATCCCACCATCATTTGGGGTGCCAGTCCGGTCACTTCAACTCACAGAGAAGCCACTGGGACCTATTGTTGTCACAGCCCTTGAGGTTTACATTAGCACCTCAAATGATTTGAAACCCATGTATATATATATATAATTCATATAACTGCTGATAATGTGGATGGACAAAATCCTGCACCATTTGGGATTCCTATTGGGATTCCTATGAAACACTAGGAGTATGATGGGATTTTAGTGGGATGCTTACCATCTACCAACTGGTGCAGGATTTCGCAACCATCCACAGTATGTCCATTAATCTAAGTGGTTCAGTAAAACCCATTGTTGCCACATGTTGCCACAGCCCTAGAAGTTATAAGCCATAAATAAGCCAGATATAACTGGTCTGGTGACATTTCCATACATAACTGGCACTATATCATATACCAGGGATATCACCCACTTAGTTATGTGGATCCCGCACCCCCAGGTAGACCATGTAGCCCACAGCCATCTCGCCTTACATCTGATTCGAACCTTTTGCTCCTGAGTGCGGCCCGCTGATTTCAGTGGCTAACCTGGGATACTCCGCCCTGCTAACCTTGGATGGAGCTAATCTGAATCCATGGTTAACCCCAAATCTGGGAGTTTGAATCTCTAGTTGCTACTCAAGTTCTGTATTCCCCGAAGATGCATAAGATTTCGCCAAACATGGATCCAGTAATCATGGTATAACATCAAAAAGTGAAGAAAATGGTATGACTGTTTCTGACTGGACACAGGAGTAATATGATCAGCGGGTAGATACCAATCACAATCATAGCTGGCCATTTTTTTGGAGGAAACATAAAATCAACCCCAAAAAAAATGACCATTTGTGGGTTCCATTTCTGCCACGTGTTTGTTTATGTCACAAGACTCAAGCATAAAGGAACCCTTCACCAAGGTTGCCCCGGTCTTATACAGCACCCTTTTTGAGTAGCGATCCTCCGTAGAACTGGGTAAAACAAAAGCAAACCATTTGCGATCCGTGGGATGATCATGACCAATCTTACAATATCTTACATACCCAGCAGGAAAGAGCAACATGCTCGTTGCCAAATATTCCCATCAAAATGGCAAAAGAATCGCATCGAACCGCCCCTCCACTTGGTTTCCATTTGGTTTTCCCAGTGGTCCTCCAGGGAGTTGGGGGATACAATGTGGAGGCCCCCGTTGTGACATGTTTGTAGCTTTATGTCATTTTATGTTCACTACTCCAACTGTATGTCTATCATAAACCCCGGTTCATATCAGTTATAAAACCAACGAAAACGATCTAGGGGGGCCCACTGTAAGGGCAATCATCCCCACGATTTCATCCTTTGATCATCATGTTTCCTGCTTGTGCTTTACAGACTACCCTCTGGTTGTGTCAAAATAGCGAAAATGGCCATAGAAATAGTCTGGATTTCCCATTAAAAATGGTGATTTCCCATAGCAAAATGTCAGTTTCCCAGAGGGTAATGCAGATTCATCAAACAACATCCACAGCCAAGGCTCAGTGACGAGGTGCTGAATAATCACCTCAGCTGGTGATTTCAGCGGTGTTATGGGCTGAATCTTAGAGTTGTTTGAAGATGGGATTTACCCTCTGGTTGTTTAACATAGCCATGGAAAATCCCTCATAAATGGAGGTTTCTAGCTGGGAAAATCATCCAAAATTAGCTATATGGCCTCCATGGCTATGTTGAATAACCAGAGGGTTACCATGATGAACATGGCTATAGATGGTGGACATTTTTAGATGAACCCCCTTGGGTTCATTATGGAAAACTGGGGATTAAACCAGAGTTTCACCAGGATGTGTGGTGATTTCGCCATGAAACTATGTAAATTGACGGAACAACAGCGTGGATGTCGACAAGAAAATCCTGACGTAAAGTTTGAACATGTTTGAACCACATATATTCGGTTCGACCAACAAACTCTGGAATTCAAAGCAGCAACTGTGGGAGTTTCGGCAACAAACATGTCAAATCAATGCACATAAATTGGATTTTCAGAGAGAAACATTGGAATTACAGTCAAGAAAAGAAGGGATTTGAGATGATTCACGCATATTTAAGCAACATAAACATGGACTTTAAGGAATCAAAATCTGACGAGAACATGTGAGAACTCCTCCCCGAACGAAATGGAGTTTATAGTTGGGAAAATCATCTATAAATAGTGGTCTATGATTTTCTACTGCCATGTTTGATTACCAGAGGGTATTCCCAAACCAGATGCCCCAAGCAGTGGATCTCCCATTAAAAAATCATCTTTTATCATCAGCAAATCTAGGATAGTCATTTGCACCGGCACAAACAAACATAGCAGGCAACCAGGTCCCACGTTTTTGCCGCGTGACATCTGTCATGACGTCTCGATAGGCATAGCGGTCCTGTGGGGATGTCATGGGTTTCTGTGGGTCCAAAACGCAGTACCCATACTACTGACATCTACTAAGCATGTATGGACCATATATGGACCACATATGACTCATATATGTAAGTCGTTGTTTTCTGGATCGGGCTGTTTATATACCCCTTACCCAGAATTGGTTACTGAAAATGATAAACCAATCATAACCAATCTGTCGGCTTCAGGGACTCCACTTTCAACCCATACAAAAGTCACGATCGACTTCATCATGTGGTATTCAACCTATCTCCGCGAAGGTGACAGTTGGTGAACATAACTACAATAACTTTTGGCTTTACGGAGGATAGAACTGTAGTTAGATTGGGCTATAAACCAAGAACGAACATAACCTCACAGCCCCACTATGTTACTCACAGGCATCCTCAGGCTATTTTGGACAGTTTCACTATGTTTCATCAATCTTACCCATCAATATCGCATCAAATGTTTGCTAGCTAAATCACCATTATTCGATTCCTGTTCGAACTAGCCACTACTGAAATCGCACTTCTTCTCGTGCAATTAAAATACATTCTGCTAGGTAAAATCACCATTTCTGTTGGCTACGGCATTGGCAACAGTTATCGAATGTTTGTTGGTTCAGAATGCGGCAAATCCAAAAATGAACTGCAACTACGGTTGATCATAAACCAGATACTTGCTCATCTCTCCCAATTCCGATCGCTTAGACTCTGATGAAATCCCAGCCTCTTCGGCTGAATTGCAATAACTCAACGACCCAAAATAGGTTGATGTAGGGGTTGTTCCCCTTAACAATTCCCTTCCGCGAAATATGACCCTCCTGGAAACATTGGTTTAGTATTGGACCTAATTAATTCCCTGAGGTAATGAATACAACATAACACAATATCTTGAAAAAGGGGCCCAATGCCACGGTCAATAGCCTTGCTACTAATGTAAAGCTTACATGTCCACTCTCCGAGACCAGCAACGATCCTTCGGGGCTAGTTGCAGTGTGTGTACCCCCATGTTTGATTGTTAAAGCCCGGTGCCTGGTGCTATCAATTTGTTAAGTGGTTCACCGTCAACTTCCTATTCATGGCAAAAATTACCATTTTGGACGATTCAAACAAAACTAAACCAGCATTTTTGATGTTTAAAGCACTAAACCACCATTTTGTCTTGCTTAAACCACCCACCCACTATAAATCGTTGTGCTTCATCATCCCACGTTTTCCGGCCTGGTAGAGGCCATGCACTGTGGAGAAGACCACCTCAAGGGGAAGGGTCAAATACTTGGGTTTTCGCTATGATAAAACAGCTATGAGTGATAAATAGTTAATATAGTTAATAGTTGCTGTTAATAGTTAAATACATCAATGCTGCAGGGAAAATCTCAGGTGACAACCGTTGGACAAGCTGGGTGTTTCCAGTCAGGATTCCAACACACCCGATGCCGAACGCCATTCTGAAAAGTGTGTTGGGAATGGCACCTGAATCCTGCATCCTTTCAAGGAGAAGTGATGGAAATCCGGCCTTGAGGGTCCATCTGCAATGTTGCTGTGGGTGGGGACTCTCCCAAACCAGCCTTTTAAGTTCATCTTATGTTCAAGCTTGACAAAGCTCTTGACACAGAGCTGAGCATGTTTGGTTGCCCCTACCCCTTGGATCAAGGCGCTTCTGGCAGCTTCGTTGTCAAGGTAGAAAACAGGCGAACCACAAATGTATTCGTTCCAAAGATACACTCATTGGATTGGTTTCAGGGAAATTTTACAGGAAACCCATATATTTCATGGGAAAATCAATGGTTTCCTGTAGATTTTCCCTTCAACCAATCCAAAAATACACAGCCACAAGAACAGGCATGACTTTCAAGCTCATAAATCGGATGGTCGGACTCAGTCAGTAAAACATCGACGAGATGGCCTGGCAGTACGTTGCCAAAACATTCAAGAGGTGTGCCACCAGGGGTCAAATAGTTCATAGTTAACTAGTTTTCAGTTACTGTTTTCCTATTAGTTTATTTCACAATAAATAGTTAAATAGTTACAATAGTTACTGTAAATAGTTCATAATACCTCAATGAAATCGTCAAATACCTCAATGAAATCGTCAATACCTAAACAGTAAACCAGCTATTAGTTATATTAATATTTATTCTATAGTAGTTTACTAAGTATGAATAATGGATAATCAATGATAATCCATGATAGCTAACTATTTCATAGCCAATAAACCATCCATTGATGCTTCAAAAATCCATGATAGCTGGGGATTTTATTTGTGAACCAGCCATGGATTCTGGTGGATTCTTGTGGATGGGATCCAATGGATCTAGATGGGATCTCAGCAATGGTGGGATGGGGATTCAATGGGCTATGAATAGAGAGATTTCATGGTATACAGCATGTAATATATATGGCTTGGTCTGAAAATAGTGTACCTCTAAATCTAGTGGTTCATCCTTAGTATCTCCACTATAATTGGGGGTATACCATATATATATATATAATACATACTATACATATACATACCGCAAATGAAGTTTACAAAACACCTCACAACTGGGATTTACCCTCTGGTAGTCAAACATGTCTTGCTGGAAAATGCGCCATTTAGAGCTGAGTTTCCCAGCTATAAACCTCCATGTATCGAGTATTTCAATTGCCATGTTTGACTACCGGAGAGTAACTGGTTATATGTGTGAATGCGATTTGCCATGAACATCAAAAATTGTTTCAATCAATAATAATGGGAGGATATATATATATAATGGGATATGATATCAGTCAAATTACCATATCAACAACAATATGAAAATCATCAACTACAGTGTTTGACCTTGTTGAAACATGTTACAACATGTTACAACTATTTACAAATTAAGACTATCAGAATATCAACTAAATATAGACAGTGTATGGAAACCATTGGAAATCCAAGGGTCCCATATTGTTGGCCTTTTTTTAATCATATCCCGCTATATTCCCACAAGATTCCCATCAAATATCGTTGGTTGTCTCCGATTCATTGAGCCATTTGAACTAGCCCTATCCCACCTCATTGTAACTCTTGGTTGATAGGTTTCCCTACTGCGGGTTGTCACAATCTCCAATGAAACAATAAACTAGGATACATTAGGTAATTAATTAGTATAAGTCCCTAAAATAACCCATCAACCAAGGTATTTTTAATAGCTAAATGAAACTATCCCTGAATTATAGGACCCAATCCTCATCATATCCCCATGAATGAGGGAAACACTTGACAATGCCAGAATGGGATACAGTAGGATATTCATAGGAAAATATGGCTTGATATAGAAGAATAGTGGGCTAATAACGGACAATTATGGGATAACCATAATAGTCAACATCCCCAACAAAGGTTCAAGAAATTGGGTATACCCGTAGCAGTGGGATGTTTCAAAATGACCCTCAGATAGTTGGCCACTGGGATGGTTGATTATTGGGTTTACGACTCTAATTCATGCATCATATCTCCAAATTTGCAAGATGACTTCCGCAGTCTTGGAAATACGTATAACTCTACATGTAGTAGTGGTTAATACCCTTCAGTAAAGTAACATACAGTAGATATGTAAAACCCATAAGTTCTCTGCAAATTGATCTGTAAATGGTGGATTTCTGTGGATTTCTACAAAATGACTCTATTTCAATAAGCTATGGCAGCGGCCTGGTACATCACCACGCTGCCATCATTGCAACCAATGACCACATTGTTCTGCCTACAGGGCTGGCCCCCTTTATGCCACTGGGGGGTCCAGGATTGGTAAGTTTGTGTTGGTTTATCGCTTGAAAACACATAGTCATTGGGATGATTTAAAGGGAACATCTGCAGGAGACCATGGGTTTTTTTAAATAAAAATAAGGGAGTCCTCCAAGTTTTCCTTACAACCAATCCAATGAAATGGGAGTTTATGGTAGATCCACACTTGGAGGGGCTCATAAATCTTATATCTGGGGGGTTGGCACACATAGCATCTGCTTGGGGGGGAGTTGAATGTGATAACGATAGAAACTGAACGTGGAAATCATACTAGTGGTTGTTGGTTCATGGGTCGTTCGTGCAGCATCAATTTTCCAGTGCATGATGAATTCACGCATTTCACGGTGGTAGAAGTCCCAAAGGGAACAAGCACCATGGTTTGCCTCCAACCATCTTTGTTGCTAGATATAGGGTAGGGGAATAAAAGGATACTAACTCATGATAATGCCATGAATAGCTGAACGATTCTTCCTTGAGGGATGAAGAGACCTGCGGTCTGAACCGGGTGAATTCCTCCGCGCCAGAATTCTCTTTTGACCCCGTTGCAGAGCTCGTGGTGAACCCAAAGGTGTTCAGCTCATTTGAGTGACCCTGGATTCGAGACTCCATGACTCTGTGCTCCCAGCACGCATCAGAGGAGACTCCATAAGTTTCAGTAATTTGGATTGAACATATCCCTAGATTATCTATATATATATATACACTTATATCCATTATCTGTTGAATACATGAGAATCATTTACAGAGAATATTTAATAGAATCATTCTCTGAAAAAAATCACCAATCTGCATGGACTTCTGCAAAAATGGGAAGTCCCACCTAAAGGAGTCCTGGATACGGCGGATCCTAGATGGAATAAGCTTGAAATTGGCTGATTTATCCACCATCAATGGCGATTGCAGGAGATTTGATAGGAATTTCATGTGACAATAGGTACATGTGTCCAAGGCTCAAGTGCTTCTGTAAGGCTTTCTGCTTTCAGAGGAAAACTCAGAAATCAATTCTTGTTGAGATTGCTAGGAAATTGTAGTGATATATGAATGTACATATATGTATATATATATATAAATGCCTGCAACTAACTATATTGCAATAAATCTCCGGAAGATTCTGACGCGCATCTGTGAGAAGCTTGCTGGATTGTGATCTCAAATAGGGACGCTGCAGTTTTCCGTTCTTGCCGCCTCTCTGAACCATATGAGTCATGGACATTCATAAGCAAAACATATATCTGAAACCAACAAGTGTAGAAAGTGGGGCCCCTTGATAGCCAAGTTGGTTTACAACTTCAATAACTATGGTTTACTAATTATTATCTATATGCAATTTTGAATATCACCTGCTTTCAAACTGATCAACATATTAAAAACATCTCAAAACCACAGTTATCTCTTTCAATTGTCCTCCCCCTTCAAGGCTGCTTGCTGCTAGAAGACTTTCACCAAGAATTGGGGCTGCCAGTTTTTCAGCCAATTTATATACTTTTTGAAATGTCCAACAGAAAATCCTGGTCAGCCTATGGTTATCAACCAACATATCTATCATGAATCACTTGTAAATACTGCAAATCCATGTTTTTGGTTGCTAAAATCCTGACTCTTGGCAACTTGCTAATTGAGTTTTACTCTTGGTTGCCCCAATGTTTGTTCCTCCAACTGGCATCCGATACTCGCGATTAGTCCCTTGATCCAAGCTATTGCATATCTGCTTGTGTCACGCGGCGAGCAGCCGCTTGTAACGGACTCAACTCAGTTGGGGAGGGATCGGAATGTGTGGGTCAACACAAGTTGGAACAAGCTGGTGCCAATGGCAAGCTAAGTTGGCTTATAACTAGTATAGCTTGGGGGTTATGATAATTTTATATCATATCATATATATATATATACATATATATATATATATCTATATATATATATAGTTGATAGATGTTAACAGAAAATATAAACCAACTTTCAACTGGGGGACCCACCTTGAAGGTGTCTGAGAAGTATGAATGATTCTCATCATTGGGAGCATATAAATGAACTTGTGGAGACATTGAACATCTGAGATCTTCAAACTTTTGGTGTGAAAGATTCGCAATCGCAATCCATAAGGATTATTCCAAGTAGGCCAGTTGCAGGAATTCATTCTCATTCCCAAGATTTGAAATGAACTATTTTTGGGATGGTTGCCCTTACTTCACAATCATTTTTGGTGAGGGGTTCACAATATTTCACAATCATATCTAGGGTTGGATGGATGATATGGATGGGTTCAACAAAAACAATTTGCGACTGGAAAGACCCACATTGTATCAACCATGGATGGTGAGATGTCTTGTGAGGTCACCCAATGGCCGAAGGTGTTTCAGTAGTGTCATAACTTTCTGGAGGGTCCCCTTTTGGATCCTGACATCAACTCGACATGTCTGCACTGCCGAGTTGATATTTTTCAAAACCCTTGTGGCATTTTCGCATTCTAGACCTTTCTTTGTTTATTGGCATGTAGTATGTTCCACTTTTGGTTCTGTGGAGATCTTACCAATACTGATTTCACCCGTTTTTTAGTTCCGTCCGGGCCATCTTCATGGACCAAAACTAGTCACTACCCAATGTCTCGTTGTCTCAATGGTGGGCTCCCAAAAGACGACCGTTTTGGGGTACTTGGATGATCATCCCACTTAGTAACTGGCTAATACTTATACTACTAACCCAAATTATAAGTGGAACAATCCCACTATTTTTGGACCAATCAACCAATTTTTGGGGCTCGATTTTTGACACAGCTCTGATCCCAAACTGAGTTGCTATGCGCCCTTGGAAATGCCAGTTGCTCAGCAAGCGGCCAGGGCCGTCAGGTGTTTCAGTCGCCACGGGATGGGGCCACCAAACGATTCATGGCGGATATATCTACTGTATCTATGGTTAGATGAGCATGCCAGGGACTAAGTGGTTTAAAACTCGACAAATGTATATTGTACATATATGCATACAACCTGTATGTAATGTATATATATATATATATAAACAAATAAATGGGGGGTTCATAAATCAACAAAAATAGACGGGGCGGCCCCTTAGGATCTGGAAGACTTGCCACCGAAGAGATTTGATCCGAAAATCCCTTTGGTAATCTACCAGGTTGTTATGGGAAATGACCCATGTGTGGATTGTTTACCTATTAAACATGGTGGCTTTCCGTTTGGCTATTAAAAGGGATTCCGCCAAGAATCAAGGGTCTCTCTGACCAAACCGATTGGATCTAAGTAAGGCAAACTGAAATGGAAATTTGAAATACAGTACACAATTTTCTCAAATCCAAACGGGGGTTTCCATAAATGGGGGTACCCAAAATGGTTGGTTTATAAGGGAAAATCCCATTAAAATGGATGATTTGGGGGTACACCTATTTTAGGAAACCTCCAAATGCTTGGGGTCCACGATAGATAGATGAAAGACATGTTTTTTGTTGCTGGTAGAACCAGTAGCAATTTGTTCAAATCCAATCCTGACAAATGGTTCGCAGTTCCTGTGAGCCAGAAAAAAGGAACATCAACAAAAAAAAGGTAATATGAGTTTGCCTGAAAACTAGATACCACAATTTGATTCCTTGGAAATGTTTAAGACCTCATTGTCCATATACGAAGTCCAATTTCGGGTTCTGACCCATGTTCAGACACGCAAATCCCAGGCTGTTGGTTAATTCTATATGATATATATATATATATATAGATATATCATACACATACTATAGTGTATCATCATATATACTTTTATATCCCATTCTATCTCATCTATGATATCCCCATTATCATTCCCATAAATTCCCAATATATTCGGATGACGATATTCCCATTGTATCCCAAAGAGTCAACAGTTCACATTCCTCAACCTACATGGCCAGGGCGTTGACTGAATCACCGGTCGTGTGGTCCGTGATTCAATCGTCTCGAAACGTATTAGCCGCTATCCTTTTCGAATCCTTTTGCATGTAAGGCATATTTGTTTTGGGCATCCAATCAAATCCAAGGGTGACCCTCCGATAAATAAGGGTTCATTCATGTTTATTACCCTCTGGTAAACTAACATAACTATGGAAAATCACCACTTTTACTGGAAAAAAACACTATAAATTGCCATTTTCAATAGCAAACTGTTAGTTTACCAGAGGGTAACAATCTATCACTGAGGGGTCACCTTTAGAGGTGGTATCTTGAATCTGACCCTGACCTAACCAGGATTCCTTGGGGATTAAATATGATTAAATGTTCATTCCCGATCTCAAGGTGGATCTTAAAATGGTGTCGAGTTGGGAAACCCCAATTGGTCTGATATAAGCCATGCTTTCCTGATCCAAGTTTGGGAGAATTTTTAATCGGAGCCATTTGACCCGTCCCTGCATTGACCATGAAAATGGAATATCTGGATTTTGTTTGGGTTGCATTACCAAAGGGTGCTGCCCAGTAGGTAGCTAATTTGGCTTGTAAATAGGTGAACTATCAGTATCATTGACGGCAAATATACCTGTGGTCAAATGGATCAACACATCTGCAATTATCATTGGTGGCACATATGTTTCCAATTTCACTTGGGTTTCTGGAGGAGATACCCTCTGGTATTGCCTAACATAGCTATGGAACATCACCATTCTTAATGGGAAAATCCACTATAAATAGCCATTTTCAATAGCTTCATTGGATTGGTTTAAGGGAAAATTTACAGGAAACCTCTATATTTGATGGGAAAATCCATGGTTTCCGGTTAAAATTTTCCCATTAACCAATCCATTGATAGCTACGTTAAATTACCAGAGGGTAACTATAGTTACTATGGTTTCTAGACCAACAAACATCACTGGAGGGCGCCACCTTTCAGTTTTACTTTGTCAGGGCATTCTACGTCCATGTTCATGAGGTCCAATGGTCTACCCAGTATGCACACATTCATAGGCGGTGTGTGTGTGTATACATATACATATTTATAACATGTTTGTATTACTACATGTTACCACATTTTACTACATATTACTACAGATTGCTACACATGTCTACATACTGCCACATATTACTACATGTTAAATTCACATAATATAAGTTATGGATATGATAGATCTTACATACAACACATGCTCACATGCGACATACATTTACAACGGGCCGGGCCGTTGAATCTCCGCTCCATCGCTTCTCTAAGAGGTCTTTTCGCTGGGACCGTGGCCGTGAGCCATGCGAACGTTGGCCAGCACTTTCCTCGGTGCTGTTGGGGATTTAACCGCCTCCCAAAGGTGACCCAATGATACTCCACTGATAGCTGATGAATAAACCCAAGTGGTTGTTGGTTGTTGGAAACTCATGGGATTCCTATGAAATACTGGGATTCTAATGGGATTAGAAGGGGATGCTTACCATTCACCAACTGGTGAAAGATTTCGCAACCATCCACAGCTGATGAATCAACCCAAGTGCTCCATTGTCAGGCATCACCTTTGGCTCAATGTTTGAGACATGAAGACCTAGATTCTATAATAGGTCATGTAGCTACGATGTATAGCCTTAGAACTGTGCACCCCTCTGGTAAACTAACATAACTATTGAAAATCACTATTTTTACTGGAGAAATCAACTATAAATGGCAATTTTCAATAGCTATGTTAGTTTACCAGAGGCTTTATATGATAATGATTCAAGTTTCCTTTTGAATCCCTGTGTGAAGCGATTGTGCAGTACTGTGGTAATAGTCACCATCCCCAATAGAAGTCTATTGTTCGGTATACTTTATACCACTATTTGGGATGATGTAAAATAACCCCAGTAAGAGTTGGTTCATGGGATGGTTTATGGCGGTCTACCACAGTAATGCTACCCTCTGGATATTTAACATAGCCATGAAAAATCCCCGAACTAAATGAAGGTTTCTAGCTGGGAAAATCATGCAAAATTCGCCATGGCTTCCATGGCTATGTTAGTCATAACCAGAGGGTAACTCTCAGTTTCCTTCGTAGTCGGGTTACCCTCGAGTAAGCTAACATAACTATGAAAAATCACCATTTTTAATGGGAATATCCACAATAAATGGCAATTTTCTGTATAACCAGGGGGTAATAAGTAATAACTGAAATCACCAACGGGGTGAATTCACCATGGATGTAAGCATTTTTAACTCCAACTGCACCCCGAAGTACTATCGGTTTACCTTATGATATAACCAGTATTAACCATCTATCAAAACGGGTTTAACACATGAATATAGTTATAGCCAGAACCTATATATCCAGTGTTATTGTTGGTTATCTATATCTCTCGTTAAATCCCATTACAAGCAATGTCAACCCTCAATAAATAACCCCCTAGGCTGTTTATTGGGGGGGTACCATTCAAGTATTAGATTATGACCGGGGGAGTCCCCCCTTATTAATAAAACATTGTTTATGAATCTGGGGTCATTTCTGATCCACCTCCTATTCTAGTAAATATATGCAATTATCTTACCATAGTTAACTTTTAATGTGGTTAACTATGAACTATTGCTATGCATAGTTAATAAACTATAGTAAACTAAAACTACAACTATGGTCTATGGTTAACTCTAACTATTGGATAATATATAACTATAACTATAGCTAAGTCATTTACCACCCATTCCTCCCATATCCCCCGGTGCCACCACGCCACATTGCCGCGCTTTTGAACTTCCGCCGGCCGCCGCTGGCAGCAGCGCCGCTGTCCGCCGGTCGCCGGCTGTCCGTGGGCTTCCTGCGGTGGAGGGTCTGTCTGAAAATAGGGTATGGGGTTTCCTAGAATGGGGGTACCCCCAAATCATCTATTTTAATAGGATGTTCCATTTTTAACCATCTGTTTGGGGGTACCCCCATTTTAGGAAACCACCGTATATCCCCAATGATAGCCATTTGGGGATGGGTCAAAACCTATTATTATCAATACATCCATTTACCAGCTGTTTTGACTCATAGCCATTTAGGGGTTTCCTAAAATAAGGGTACCCAAAAATGGATGGTTTATAATGGAAAATCCGATCTATAAATGGATTATTTAGGGGGTACCCCTATTTTAGGAAACCTCCATTTAATAGGGATAATGAGCATTAACCCATGGGTTTAGGGGTACACTATTTTCAGACAAACCCATTTATGTTGCACATTTTGATACTTTGACGTTGTTTTACAACAAGTTGACATAAGTTGACATAGTTTTTGATGACGTGATGTATACTACTTAGGTCGTATTAATGAAGTGTGACCAGGTCCTTTTGTTCATGGAGTTGGGACAGTTGGGGGGGTTGGGGGGGGTGGGGGGTTTGGGGGTGGGGGTGGGCAATAACGTGCTCATAGTTCGTTCTTGATACTACGCTCCTCATGCTGCATGTACATGAAGTAACATACGTCTTGCTAGGCTGTGCTACTTTTCGTGGTACATCAGCTGATAGATTTGGCCAGTGAATTGCTGAATCGGCTCGCTCAAAATTCCAACAATTTATCGGAAAATGCAACATTGCCACCCCTCAAAAACAGCGGGACCATTACGCGGCCTGCTACCTGGTTTTCACCATCAAAATATGGGGATTTTACAAGGAGAAAACAAGGAAAATCATGAGTTCACCATCAAAATATGAGGATTTCACTGGCCAAAAATGGAGATTGTACTAGCAAACCTTGGCATTTCTATATGCGAAACTTTGGATATATAAACACCTAACAAATACCCTGCGATTTCACTTGAATTATCCCTGTCAGATCCCTCATCCCAAATAGTTAACTATTGACTACTGACTTCTTCATCACCAACTTGCCAACAACCACTGTTTTGGTGTTGTTGAAATCCAAACAGCAAATCATTCCCATCAACTTATTGCTATTCGCACTGTTTGCCCCAATTTTGTTCCTTAAATATCTCATGTGTCATAACCAACAACCACAATAGATCCTCCCATCAGCAGTCTCTTGTTGGGCATTTATCCCATTAACTCCGACTAATTCCGATCAATTGGTTGGCTAAATCACCATGTTTTCATCATTTTTGATGGTTTATGTTCATGAAATCCCATAGATTCCCATCAAATTCCCCATCAAATCCCCGTGAGACAAATTGTGAATAGACCCAATTACAATCAATTACACAAGTTTCAATTCCTCATCATAAAATCTTTGAAAAAATATCCACTAAATGGTGGTTTATTATGGTTTATCCTCATCAATCCCCATTGATTCAATATCCAAATATATACAGAAGATGTATATTTTTCTCATAGGTAAAATCCATCATTAAGTATATCAATACAGGAATAAACACATATGTATCTATCAAATTTTCCACGAACATCATTAGTAGTGAATCTCATACGTTGAATCCCATTTCCCGTCAATTTTCCCATAGATTTCCCACACATATTCCCGAAAATAAATTAAGATTCCCATGAATTCCAGATAAGTGTTTCCCCAAATGGCGTTCTCTGAAAATAGGGTATACCATGTTTTTTTTCCCAAAACAATGGTCGTTTTAATAAGGAACATGAGGTTTTAATCCATTGGAATTGGAGTAACTGCTTGTTGGTTTCAAACCAACTGAGAATATATCCCTATCCATAGATTTTCATAGATTTCCCATAAATTCCACCAAATTCCACCATCTGTAGACGATTTTCCCACTGTAGACGATTTCTCATAGAATTTCCCAAAATCAAATCCCCGAGATGTGGAAATTTCCCAAATTATCCCATCATCCATCAATTTTCCAAACATAAATTTCCATTCATATTCCCATAGAATTCCCGATATCCCGATAAATGTTCCCCAAAAATCAAATCCCCATCAGCGGGACTTCTAGATTTAATAGATTTCCAATCAATTCCCATAGATTTCCCATTACCCTCTGGTTATTGAACATAGCCATGAAAGCCATGGCTAATTTTGGATGATTTCCCCATTAAAACCTCCATTGATAAGGGATGTTCCATGGCTACGTTAAATCACCAGAGGGTAATTCCACCAAAATGTCCCAAATTTCCAATCAATTCCCATAGAATTCCCATAGATGTTCCATTAATTCCCATAGAATTCCCATAGATGTTCCATTAAATTCCCATAGAATTCCCATAGAATTCCCATAGAATTCCCATAGATTTTCCATTAAATTCCCATAGAATTCCCATAAAATTCCCATAGATTTTCCATTAATTCCCACAGAATTCCGAGAGATTGTCCCACTGAAACCTCCATCCCATCCCTCAGCCTCTTCAGGTTCACATTCTTCGGCGACGCCGGTGGGTTGGACGCCTGCCGCGCGATCTTCGGCACTTCGGACGCCTTTCCGCGGGCTGGGAGATGGTGGATGGGAAAAACCGTGCTATTTTACTGGAGAAACCATGGTTTTACTCGGGAAAAATGAGGTTTTTGGCCACTTATGTGGGAAAAAATCATGTTTTGGTGGGAAAAAAATAGAAAGATGATCTTTCTTTGTGTTTTTCAAAGTGGAAACTTGATTTCACGGGCAAACATATTGTGATTTGATCAAGAATACTTTAAAGAATTGGGGAATTCAGGTGGCAAAATTCAAATGATTCGGAGTTTTGGAGTTCATATCACGAAGGTTTTCTTTTTGGAGCTCGACAGAAACCACAAACATATACAAACCATTTTCAGACAAAACCATTAGATTACTATCCTGACTATAGATTGGTTCATTATTGAAGTAGCTGTCCTAATTAGCTGTCATACCCTCTGGTTATGTCAACATAGCTATTGAAGCCATTGCCGTTGAAATAGTTAAAATTAGTTAAATTACCCATGAAAAATTGTGATTTTCCAGTTCGCAAAATGCTAGTTTACCAGAGGCTAGTTGTCATAAATCTCTTAGAATCCCCAAAAAACTCACAAAAAATGGGGATGGGTCAAAACCTATTTTTATCAATTTTAGTGGGATGAACATCCATAAATCCCAGCTATTTTGGGGTTCACGAACGGTCCCAGGGTTTTGACCCATAGCCAGATCCTTCCCACGAAACGCTTTGCCGCGCTGGCGCCTTGTCCTTGTCGGCCACGACTCTCGATGGACGCATCATGTGGACCACCCCAGCAGCTTGGACGAATTTGCCACCTGCATCGTACTGCCGCTCGATGGACCTTTCAGGAGGATCCATGGGAAAATGGTGGTTGAAGCACCATTCTTAAAGGAAGAAAATATCTGGGGATCTCTTTCATTCAATGGATCTAACATTTACAACTTTTGTTTGTTGGTTTATCAGCGTAACTAGTTTCATATAGCACCATAGGCCCAAGTGAAATTGAAGTTAGTTGCACCAACTTAGCGATTTCGACCTGGGGCACAAGCTGTAATCATCAAAAATGGCGGTTGAATCACCAAACCAACAACAAAAAATTGGGGGATTCAATCAATTCAATCACATATATATGTCTTGTGATTTCATGAATTTTGCCATACTTCACCATTAAAATCTCTGTAAAATCCCAAGGTTCAGTGGTGGAACCGCCCATTTTCCACGATTTTTTGGCCCTCACAGTCCCCCGGAGGCACCTGTTGCTCCCAGCTTCTTCTTCCCACTGGTGTTGAACATGTCTCTCAGCTTGGCAGCTACGTCCTGGCCAGTGGAAAGTCCTGGGACCCTGGTCGTACCCAGAAATAAAACATACTAAAGACTAAGATGATAGAATTAATGTAAATCTGGTTTATAGTGTTTTACATACAATAATTACATAGTTATTGATATATCGTAAATATCATTAGTATACAAATATATGCATATATACATATATTACATATACATTCATGAAAACGGCATATCATATACACATATAAACTAAGGGAACCCATATATTGCATATATGATATATATGTATATAATCACTAATTGTGATATATTAGTGGTCATGATGGTTACAATGGTTATATTTTGGTTATTTTACATTGTCACAGGGACTATCATAGTTATATATGATAATCATAAGTTCCATACATATATATATATAGACATGATGGTGGATACGTAATTACAGTCTTACTATTTGATCATATGCGTGTATACAAATTAAATAATTGTGGATACAAAATTAGATCAACCAAACAAGGTAACATAAACCAACTAAGAAGTTGGATGTGGGCTCCCCAGGAGTCGTAAGTGGTGAACACAACCCCGCCGCACTGGGAATATTCCAATCGTATTCCATCTCAAATACGGAAAAGCAGTAGCATTCCATGAATCGTTGGAGTGTAAGAAGTACAACAAGCAATCCAGTTACATGCCTGGGATATTTCAACCATCACACATTATTAACCAATATTAACCCACAATAGTGGATTTGTTGGCGCATGGTCTGGTTTCTTCCAGAAGTTTAGGATCCAACTAACACGTGTGGATATAAGAATGACCATAATTGTGATGTGGACAAACACAAATGGCCATCCGGATGATTCATGGATTCTATAACAAGGGAAATGATGATTGATAGAACCTTTAAATAGAAGCCCGTTGCAATGGTTAATAAGATGGTGAATTAGAACTTGTTAGGGTTTAATTAAGATTAAGGCAACTAGTGATTTATCCTATTCAATTATGGTGGATCTAAGCAACAGTTGTGAGATGCCTTGGGATGATTTCAGGACTGCAGAAACCATGGATTTCCCGATATGTAGCTCCAAATTTGGGGATCGACCCGCAGAATATGGGCGTTTCTGAAAATGGAGGATCCCCAAGTCACCATGGGTTTCAATATGTTTCTGTGGTATCAACGGCTTTTGTCGTATTGGTCGCATGGTCTTCCAGGCCATTTGCGACCAGAACCTCTTGGGCGCAAATGAAGTGTTTTCTGGCATGAGCATTTCCTCGCGATAGGCCGGTTGACCTTCTGGAGGTTGGCTGAAATATTGTTGGAGGAACGGCGGAATCTCTTCACAGTTTCAATACTAAAATTGTCTAATTTTGAATAATTTGGGGGTACCCCCATGACTTAGGAAACTTCCATATTTGAAAGTTATATAGTAAATACATGCTATATTGCTTGCTTACCATCAATTGAATGTCATACATCAATTTGGTTCCTTTCATTATCTTTTCATTTTTATTGGATACGCGTGCATTGATCAGGGGGCGGTAAATGTCCCATATGAGTGCATTTTAAGATACTTAAGCATCATTGAACATCAATGTGCATTGTTTAGAGTGTGTGTTTTGAGTCACGTGCTCTGACATCACAACTTCAAATGGCTTGCATACCACACGCAATCAAATTGACAAACAATGGTATTCCAAAACTCAAAAACCTTGAAATTATTTGAAATGTGTATCATCATTGGTGCTTTCATGAGACTCCGAGTATAGCAGGGATCACTGGTTGATGACCACCAGACATTCCTGTAAATTTGTGTTGTTGTTCACATAATATTCTGTTAGTTACATCCCTACTTGGGTGTGCATCCCACAACAATCTAATATCCCAGAATCGGAATTCCCATCAATTTACCCTCTGGTAAATTAACATAGCGAACTGGAAAATCACAATTTTTCATGGGAAAACCAACTATTTCTATGGCCATGGCTTCAATAGCTATTTTGACATAACCAGAGGGTACAATCCGTATTAGTTGTCATAAGAATGGGAATGTCCATGGATTCTATGGGTATTTATTCTCATGGAAGTCCCATCAATGAGTTGTCAATTTACAATCTGGGGCATTCCCGGGCATTCTAGGGCAGCACTCCCATGATCCCAAGAAGTGCGAAACCAACCTCTTTTTCGGTATCAAAACGGAGGGGCTAGTGGGATATCAATAGGCATTTATCCCAATAGCAATCCATTGGATTAAATCCAATATACCCTCCGGTAATCAAACATGGCAATTGGAAATCCCTTATAAATGGAGGTTTTAATGGGAAAATCATCTATAAATGATGGATTTTCCATTGCCATGTTTGATGACCAGAGGGTAGCCCCAATTCAATAGTATCCACAATCCATAAGATCATCTCAATCCATTTCCATGCAATGTACTGAAATATTCTCCCAATAATGATAATAGATGATAATAACTGGTGCAATAAAGAACCATCCCAGCAACCATCCATTTGGGAGTCATTTCACATCATCCCGTTTATAGGGGTACAATGTGGTATAATCCAATAATCAACCGAACTTTAGGATGGTTCATAATGTTTATGTCATTGGGTCTACTTCTGTTGATACCCCATGAGTGAATGTTGGTAAGACAATAATAAACCACCTATAAAGTGCTGGTTTATATCAACCATCATATATGGTAAAATGGGGGATGGTGGATCCTATCGCTTTACCCACATGAACAATATCCACTCGTCTCCTGTTTCAGCAACTTCTCCGCCAAGACCTGTGGTGTCGGCGCCGCTTCGCAGCGTTCGATCGGGACTTTCTGCTCCTGACATCGCGAGCGCAGAAGCTACGGATGCGAGTAAACGAGTCCGGAACAAATGGTCAAGTGAAATGGGATTAATGTTAATGGAATACTACTATAGGATTCAACTACTAGGATTTAACCATCAACGATCGGGATTACAATAGGGATATATATATATATGGATAATGAAGATTAATCATCATCAATAGGAGTCACATGGGATTTTTGTGGTTGATGGTCATCCCACCTGAATGGGATTCCTGATCATGGGTACATAAATGTGTATAAATTCACTGGATTGGTTCATGGGAAAATTTACAGGAAACCCCTATATTTCATGGGAAAATCCATGGTTTCCTGTTTTCCCATGAACCAATCTATTGATAAATAGATTGATGACCATCACCATCCTGCAAAATGTGTAAATATAATCAAACTGTTGACTATGTCACAGACAGTTATAATGTGCTGCACAAGTGTTGGTGAGGTCGTTCTGCGGTCGCTATCCTTTGCTCGTATTAACAACCAAAATCTTCTATGGCGGTATCAAAATTTAGGGCCCAGAAAGGAATTTATCATGTTTTAGTTGCCAGGAAAAATCGCTAAACCCTGCCTCTAGCAGCATTGAAATCACAAACCCAGTCATTCCCTTGAGCCTATTTTGGCCGGGTGAAGTACTAAGACTTCCTATTCAATGGATTGAACATCTACGGGAAACCAAAAGTTTTCCCCATGAAATACCCGGGTTTCCTGTAATTTGTCCCTTGAACCAATCCATTGAACCCGGTTCACCGGAGATGATCTTTGAAGTTGCCCTTCCCTGAAGACCCGGGGCAACCCCTGGTTTCGTAGATAGCAGAATTGGGAAACCTGGAAATAGGAAGTACATCTCATCTATAACATTCTGGAAACACTTTTCATTTTTTTTTGGGGGGGGCTGGTATATGTAAGACCGCGTTCAAGCCGGTATCAATGATTAAACCCAACTGACCCTCATGTTTGGGCATTGAAATTAACATGTATCAATACCATCCCTCTACTAATCATGTCAACCACCTAGTATGCACCTCATATCTCATGTTTAGGACTTTTTAGCAATATCAAACCCCAAGAAAATTCACCCCAAGTATCAACAGATTTTACCCCAAGAAATTCAAGCGGCTATCTCACTGAGGTCACTTCCGAGATGCACTGGGTAAAATCACCAATTCGCTGGATGATGTGGATTTATATATTTCTATATGTATATATATTCATGTATATTTACATCATATGGATGAATAAGTAGCCATACACATCTATATAGCCATAAAAGAATGTATATTATATATATATACATATATATATATACATCATGTAATATGTATGTTATATATTATATATAGTATATATAGTATATATATATAATATGTATATATTATATATAAGTATATAGTATAACTACCCCACACTCATTGGCACTTGAGGTTAACCTTGGATTCATAGCCCCCCAGTCTTTTAATATGGGTTTCCAAAATAGTGATGTTTCCCTCTATAAATAGTAAACTAAGGGTTTATGAATCCTGGGTTGATATTGATAACAATGCATACTATGTATATATATATATGATATAAGTAACCGCACTCTAATAACCAATGGGGAATAGAATCATTGTATTACTATACATATATATAGTCAAAGATATTGTCGTTTTAGAAAAAAAGAAAAACAAAGGGCCGGTTTGTTTGTTTTTTTCGTATCATCTACGTATTGGTTGTTGAATTGGGGGAACCTTCTTTTTTTCATCAACCAACCAGTAGACATCGATGAATCTGATATTCCCGTTATATTCCCATGATATTCCCATCATAATTCCATGAAATCCCATGATCATCTAGTTTTGCATCCCATCAAATCCAAGTATAATCCCATCAAATGACATAAACATACACTTTTTCTTATACCCTGTGGTTACCCTCTGGTAAACTAACATAACTATGGAAAATCACCATTTTTCATGGGAAAATCCACTATTTCTATGGCCATTTTCAATGGCTATGTTAGTTTACCAGAGGGTATTTAACATAGCCATGGAAGCCATGGTGAATTCACCCCCCGCCTTGCCCCCCGGGAACTTCACCGTGACATCACTCCCCGCCACGCCACGGACCATGGCCAACTGCCAAGGCAGTGGCGTATCCTGGAATCGTTGCGGCATGTGGAAACTCATGGAATACGGAGGGGTTTTCACGTGGGTTTGATGAGGATATAGTTTGATCATTTGATCATGTTTGATATACTTTTGATACGAGATAAACATGGGTATCACTGGATTTTCACTGGATTTTCACTGGATCCATTCATGAAAAGTATGGAATTTACGGGTGTAAGCCCATAAAAAAGACTGAAGATTTCGATTCTAGATTCTGAAACAAATACCATTCTAAAAGGTAAAACCCTTGCCAATTGTTGATACACGTTCAGGGTTGACCCAAGGCATGCTTATCAAACATATGGACCAGCAAAAAAACGGGAGTTGAGCTCATGTTTGGGTTTAACACGATGTAAATACATTCAAAGAATAAACAAAATGATAATATGGGTCTAACATGGTCTAACATGGTTTAACCAAGAAAAATGTGGTTTCATCAACAAACAGAAATGGGGACAGGACTGACAAGAAGAGAGGCTAAGCCAAGATAAATAATGATCCAACCAGCAGAAATCACAGGCTAATGAACCGGCATTGACTGCGACAAATGAGCTGTATCCAGCAGCAACTGTGGTTTGACCAACCTATAATTAGCCACTCAAAAGTGATGGCTTAATCAGCAAAGAATAGGGGTTGAACGAGCAAGAAAAGAATGAACCGGCAAAAATCACTTCAAACAGATGGGATATTGACAAACTGAGACCCACAGATTCAATCCATCTGCCCTGAAACAAAACCAGAAATTGCATAGTTGAATCCGATCAAATTTGTGGCCAATTTCTATTTTGGGGGACGTAGTCAGTATGAAACCCTGTCTGAAACCCGGGGGGAACACTTCACCGACCTCCCAGCATTGGTTGGCAAAGAGGAAATGGTGAATACGCAACCAACCAGCTGAAATGGGGTTGAATCAACAAAACAAATTGATTCAACATGAATAGTATGAGTTGAAAATCACAAAACGCCGAAACACAGATTTGAACTAGCTAACTAGTATTCTTTGTACCAAAACACTGGTAGATATGCTGACAACAGTGAGCATATCGCAAAAAACCGGTAGAACATTTATCAACAGAATATCAGCTGGCTCAAGCGAGCTTACTTGAGATCCACAGCCCATATATTCCGCATGATCTTTGTTCGGATATGATCTGGTCTGGTTAAAATAGGGCGCCCATTGGCCCACAGATGGGTGGCCCACGGCCATGGGTCATACTGAGCACTAACCCATCGAATTTCCAGGGTCAGAAAAACCAGCTATTCCAACGATTTCCGACGCTGGCACTGGCGTTTCGAAGGAGTCGATCTTCGGCTACAAGTGGACAGTACTATTTTACCAACATCTATATACTGTACTCCCAAAAAGCAACGTGTTTCCCATCCCGTTATCATTTTAAATACCACCCATATGGGCCCCCAGAATAACAAACCAGGGTTTCCATGCGGTTCTATGTGGTGTTATTTTTCAGGGAAGGGATTAAGCACCTGGATTTGCATGCTCACAATCTGCACACTCCACTCATGTTAGGTGGGGCTTAGGTCGGTAAGAAACTTCAATTATATGTTTCAAAGCAAATAGTATCTGTACCTCCCAAAAAGATTCAGAAACACAAAATCCGACTGAAATGTTAGTGATTATTTACGTTTCTATCTTTGTGGGGGTTGCTAAATCGACGATCTATCCTCAATGGGCTGAATCTAAAGCAATACTAAAAAACACACTGGAAAGCACACTGAAAAATTGTCGGCAACGTGCCTCTTCGGGATTGATAGTGAGATTTGTGTTGTTCATAGTCGTGCTGGTCATGCTGTCGTTGGCCTTGCGTGGTGGCAAATCCGCATACTGGGGACAATTAAATGATCAACATTAATGAGCATTTTACGTTGAGGAACAGTGATTGACAATATGAGGAATTATATGGAATTACTGGAATTACAATCAGTTATAACTGGTAATTCATAATCATCCTTACAACTTGTTTATTCCTCATAATGATTTTTCCTCATTCACAATTACCAAAATCATTTCAATGACCACCAGGGGGGGGTACTTGGATGTGCATCCCACTGGCAATCCGTAAGTTCAATAAGCCTAGCAAAAATGCCAGCTAGATTCATGGAAATACTGTGGAGGACATCCTGCACCACCTCGGATGGTTGAAACCCTATGAGATAAAGCACCTATCAACTGGTGCAGGATTTTGCAACCATCCACAGTATCACTAGTATGGACTATATGACTACATTACATGGGTTATGTTCTCGATCTACGATGCCCAAGATGCACTCATTGGGATTCTCTGGGTTCATGAAGCCATGCCAAGAAACATACCCCTATCCCATCTCGTTGTACTGGTTGCTTAGTACATATTCCTATTGTGATTTAGAATTCCACTGATCCCCCAGTAAACCAGTTGGATAACGGGCTATATGATCATATTTAGTTTACTAATTGTTAGATAAATAAACCAGTATATGGATCATGCCGATACCCATTGATAGTTTACTAATTGGCTAATCATGTCCTATTGCATCCTATTGTGGGTTATAATAATCCCAAATAAGCCAGTTAGTACAATCCCCCAAGTCAACTGGTTAAATACTCAATTAGGACATGTTCCTATCTTCTCATATTCTGGGTTATAATCAAAGGAAGTTGGGAAGCAATCTTCCGAGTTACGAATGAAATTCACTTGATTAGCAATTCACTTGAGTAGCAACTCACTTGAGTAGCAATTCACTTGATTAGCAATTCACTTGATTAGAAATTCACTTGATTAGCAACTCACTTGATTAGCAATTCACTTGATTAGCAATTCACTTGGTTAGCAATTCACTTGATTAGCAATTCACTTGAGTAGCAATTCACTTGAGTAGCAATTCACTTGATTAGCAATTCACTTGATTAGCAATTCACTTGATTAGCAATTCACTTGATTAGCAATTTACTTGATTAGCAATTCACTTGATTAGCAATTCACTTGATTAGCAATTCACTTGATTAGCAATTCACTTGATTAGCAATTCACTTGATTAGCAATTCACT
>BGPT01001857.1:6223-46512 GCA_003297045.1 Symbiodinium sp. clade C Y103
GCTGAGCAAAGAATCCATGGGTGGACACAACGATGTGAACAGGCTACAGGTGTCAGCCGTCCCAGCACCACCACTGGGAGGTCCCTGAGCCAAGGTGCTAGGTGGGTCAAAAGCAAAACGCCCAAAGTTAGGTAGGCCAGCATTCTTCACCAGACTATCCAACACCAATTAGTAAGATCAAGAATGATTCCATGCATCTATATTATTGATAAGGATAAATCATTATTTCATTCATTTTCTTGGAATCCTGATTTCTTAAATCAATCCAGCTGTTTAACATTTCCAGCTACAATAATTGATTCCTTGTTTCCAGCCATAATGTCAACCTCCGATTGATAACCCCTGAGCTGTTTGCGCGGGTACCACTGTAGTGGCAGATGCATTATTCACTCATTTGGATTAATTTGGGTCATGATCACTCCACCATTACTACTAAACCATGGTTGATCATGAACTCCAACAAATCTCATGACTACTACCCCACTTTAGTGACATAGTGATCATGATTTGGCGTATGAATTGACCATTCTGACAAGAACTACTGAAATTTTGAGTATCAGATAAATAATGGTAAATAAATGTAAACAAGCTATCATAGTGAAAATAACTACCTGACAATTACCGTACCATGGTGATAAATAACCGGTGGAACCCTTGAATTCACCAAGGGGATTCGCTGGGTCACCTAGGTGAAACGCCTTGAGGAACAGCTACAAGAGAGCCAGGCGGATGCGCAGAGGTGCTCGGAGGCAGGAATTCTATCGGACTTTCTTTGTTTTTTAACTGAATTTTCCAATTGAGGTGAAGATATTCTAAGATACTTAGATTTTTTTGGAATAGATTTTCCAATTTTATGGCGTTGCCGAATGCTCAAAATGTTCGAAATAGATCTGGAAAGATGTTTCTTGCTGGCCGGGCTTTTTGGGCCAGGCCCTAGTGAATTTCCGTAGCCAGGCCATTCAAATGCACCAGAACTTGGAATCAGAATTGACGACAGTACGTGGTGGACTGAGACTGCATCTGGGTGCTGCTTGGGAGCTCCGATGACAATGGACAGCTGGGGAACAGATCTGTAGTACTCAAGAAAATGTGACAAATGTGATAATTTAGATTTCAGGATTCCGATCCCCAGGGTGATATACAGATACGTGCAGCACAAAATATTCGGTGGGTCAGCCCTAGCCTGGGATAAAATAAACACACAGGCAGTAGAGGGAACGAACTAAAATAAGTCAATAAAAGATACAAACGGCTGCGGACAGTCACGCCCGACACAGAGAGAGAGAGAGAGATATATATCGAAAAAAACAAAATAAAATGAATAAATAAATAAATACATAAATAAATAAATAAATAGATAAATAAATAAATAAATAGATAAATAAATAAATAAATAGATAAATAAATAAATAAATAAACATATAAATAAAAACAAATCTCTCTCTCTATATATATATATACATACATAGGTACATATGAACATAAATGTCGATGGATTGAGAGAGAGGTATATATACATATGTATAGACAATATATATATAGATAGATAGATAGATAGATAGATAGATAGATAGATAGATAGATAGATAGATAGATAGATAGATAGATAGATAGATAGATAGATATAGAGATAGATATAGATATAGCATGATATAGCAGTATAAGAAAATAGCAGATGTAAACTTCGATGGCAAGGGGCAGAGACATGCTTGATCTTCATGGTGAATCTCCGATCCCTGCAGCCCTTTGTTGGTTCCACGGGCGGGCCTCGAACGTGAGTGTGTTGCCGTTCGGAGCTGAGCTTAAAGCACTGCAATGCATTGGTAAATTAGTAGGTAGATCAATGATGGGGAAAGGTATGCAAAGATATGTTTCTTCCCGAATGAGCAGCGAAGGGTTCTCGTTTTATTTTGGGGGTCTGAGGGTTGAGCTGTGTTCGCATGACGCTGTTCAACCGCTCGCAACCGTTCGCAACTGTTCGCGACCGTCCGCCAACCGTCCGCCAACCGTCCGCGTGGCCGCCGTATGCCCGTGCCTACTGGGAAAGCTGCAACAGGGATCATTTTTGGAGGTTTCAAACGTGTCGAAAGTTCGTTTTGTGTGGCAGGGGTGGCACTTCGTGACATTCCAACATGTTTCATAAGGGGTCGAAAGTCGTTCTGTGTGGCAGGTGCAATACTTTCGCGTCGTTTCAGAAGATGATTTGCATTTTTCGTGGCAGGCGCAGCACTTTGGAGACGTCCGTCGTCATTTTGCGTGGCAGGCGCAACACTTTAGACGTGTCGTGTTGCATGTTGTTTGCGAATCGCCTTGTCAAGGCTGCGTCAAGTGGTGACAATGTGCAACTCGTGTGGCAGCCGTGGCAGTTTGTGAGATGGGATGAACGTACGAAATACTTGTTTTCGAGCTTTCTAAAGAGGTTGTAACGTCGTTTTGTGTGGCAGGCGTGGCACTTCATGACCTTCCAACATCTGACGCAAGCTTCGTACGAAATGTTCGTTTTCAGCTTTCCAACATGTCTTGTCTCCGATTCTCTGGTTTTGTGGCGTCGCCGTGCCACTAGAGAAAGCTCCCAAACCTCTCATTATCTCTCATTTTTGGAGGTTTCCAAAGAGGTTGTAACGTCGTTTCGCCTGGCAGGCGTGGCACATCGTGGCACTTTGTTGGATTCTCACGTCGGTAAAAGGTGTCGAAAGTCGTTCTGTGTGACAGGCGCAATACTTTCAAAAGGTCAGTTGCATTTTTCGTGGCAGGCGCAGCACTTTGGAGACGTCCATGTTCATTTTGCGTGGCCGGCGCAGCACTTTAGATGTGTCGCGTTGCGTGTTTTTTTGCGAATTGCATTGTCAGGGCTGCGTCGAGTGGTGACACCATGCAAATCGTGTGGCAGGCATGGGACATTGTGAGAGTGTCATTGTGGGTGGCACCCGCCGCATTTGGTGCAGACCCGTTGTGTGTGGAATGTCATTTTGCGTGGCAGGCGCAGTATTTGGTGCACTTGCATCTCACCACTGCAGCCTTGACCTCCGCACTCTCTATTCCGCACTTTCCACTGCACACTTGACACTCCACATCCCCAAACCCCCAAGCCACACACACTTTACAGTCCAGAGTCCACAATTCACACTCTACACTCTACACTTTACACTTCACACTTTACACTTCACACTTTAGGCTCCGCACTCTACACTTTACGCTTTGCGCTCCACACTCCGCACCCTACACTCTACACTCTACATTCCACATTCTGCACTCCACACTCTACACTACGCTTTGCGCTCCACACTCCGCACTCTACACTCTACACTTTACATTCCACATTCTGTTCTCCACACTCTACACTTTGCGCTTTGCGCTCCACACTCCGCACTCTACACTCCACACTTTATATTCCACATTCTGCACTCCACACACTGCACTCTACACTTCACATTTTTCACTCCACAGTTTGCACTCCACACTCCACACTTTTCACTCTACACTCCACAGTCTGCACTTTACACTCTACACTCCACACTCCACACCCTACACTTACGCTCTACACTCCACACTCTACACTGCACTTTACACTTTACACTCCACAGTCTACAATTTGCACTCCACACTCCACACTTTACACTTCACAATTTGCACTTCACACTCTACACTTTCCACTCCACACTACACTTTACACTACACTCCACACTCTACACTTTAAACTCCACAATCTCAATCTCACCACTACACACTGCATTCCCCCTCAACACCGCGTTGTGTTCACACTCCACACTCTGCACTCCACCACATTCCACACTCCACAGTCTACACTGGTAAGGCAACAGGGGAAGAATGCACAAGACTGTTGAAATAACTTGTTTCCGACAAGTCTTTTACGTGACTGCATTCGGGTTCGTTGGTTGGTCTTGTTTTTGACTAAAGTAGGGTATCCAACAATGAGACCAAAGGATAGAGGAGTGAATATCGTGAAACAGGCTGATCTCTGCTGATCTTCAGGTCAGCGGCAACCTCGGGCTATTGCTCTGTGGAGATGTCACAGATGTGGGAGGCAGTTCTGTTGTTTTTTTTTTTTCACCATGACTTGGACAGTCCAAGGCAATGAACCAGAAGAATGAGGAACTGCAAGAAATGTTGCGGCAACCATTGGGGGTTTCCTCTGGATCCCCCCATCATCCAAATTTAGACCATTTTCGTATTGAAACCCATGGTTTTGGGGATCCCCCATTTTAAGAAACCCCCAATTGAATCCAATTGATATCAACAATTAACCAAAACAGCACAAATTCCTATTAGTTTACCTTAGCACAACAAGCGTCGCTGCGTGGCATTCCTGTTGCCGACCGTGGGCTACCCTCTGCAGCAGGTGGTTGGTGGTGCTGATAAGGGCGGCATCATCGTGCGTGAGGAAACCCGCTCTCCATTGGGTTGGATCTCTGCCAACAAAAATCCAGCTGAAATGCTCAGTACACTATTTAAGTCACTATTTATTTTTCTATATACATATGATTATACAACTTTGATTGCAGTTCATTGCCCTACATAAAATTTCATTGCATTGCATTACATCAGCTTACATTGTGTTGCATTATGTTGCACTACTTTGTATTGCATTACTTGGATTGCACTGCACTGCATTAGACTAGATAGTATCACACGCATAGCATTGCATTAGATGAAGTTGCATTGCATGACATCAGACGCGCATGGAGATAGATATGCACTAAGGTAAATGAATAAACAGACAAATAGATAAGTAAATAGATGAACAAATGAGTAAACCTATAAATAGACACATAGTTTAAATAAATCAACAAGTGAAGAAATAAACAAATCTATCTACATGTATATGTATGTATTACCTATGTATATGTATGTATTTTATATCACGCAAACACACACACACACATATATATATATAAATATGTACTGATATACCTATCACACACACACACACACATACACACACATGTATATATATATATATATACATATACATTTGTATTATGTACACATTTATACATCACCAGGGGCCTCGTGGGCCTCAGTTGATGAATCCTCCTGTGCTGCCGCGCCAGGATTTAGATTTGGCATCGCCAGCTATCAGCGAAAGACTTTCCACTGGTTCGCAGGTTAAGGACCGTTCCGTATGTTCCCTTCAGTGTGAGGGTGGTTGATAATGTTGATGGCTTTTTTGACGGGGTTTTGACCACAACGGGCATTTGACTTCTGAATTGTGGTTCGTTGATGGTGAACATGAGCTTCAAAGCAACTGACAAAAAGGAGATTTGTAAATTCCACATGGAACCCCCCTGTCAACCAACCGATAGAACGGGCTGAGGGGTTCTTGTTTGAAATTTGAGATGTCCTTTCACAACCGTCACCGTCTCTTCGAATGGAAAGGCAAACCTGCTGCCCCTGGTGCTGAAACCTTGCATTGCCAAGTCGTCCAGGTGACGCACCATTCCAGAATCATGTTTTGTTTCTACTGTTTGCTGAGCCGAGACCACAGGAGTTGAGCTGGCAAGATGGGCGTCTACAGTATGAGTTGGTGTGTGGCTCTGGTCCAAGAAAAGGCTGGGTCACGGTGAATTTGAAGGGCAAGGACCGGGGCTAGCACTGCACCGAGCTGAAACCATCGTGGGCAAATGCTTAAACGAGCTTGACTTTCTTGGCATGACATATGAGTTGTGAGGACCTGTTGGTGCAGATGCCAACGACGCAGAAGGTCGGGCAACTGCAACGGCAATGTTAGCTTTTGGACTGGTGATAGCATCAAGGCTAAGAGCAGATCAGAATCAGGTACCGGTCAAATCGCTCTGAACGTTCTGAAAACAAACTGTATTTGGGAATCTTACAACAAATAAAGCAGCCACACACACACACACACATATATATATACATACACATTATACATATATTGTATATATATATATATACACATTATATATATATATGTATCTATGTCTATATATGTATTATATATAATGTTTATTATATACATGTATTATATATATATATATGTATAAGTGCACATATATATATATAGGTATATACATACATACACACACACATATATATATGTATACAAGTATATATATATATAGGTATATACATATATATTTATCTATTTATATGTAAATATATGTATTACATATATATATATATATATGTAAAAACCATGACTTTGGAGGCCGGCTGGTCTTGAGGTGACCGCAGGCACTAGAGGTAGTTTCTCCGCGTGCCAGGAGGTGTCAGCCGACTCCACCAGTGAAGGCGAACAGACCTGGGACGCCTCTGCTGAGTCCACCAGTGACGCTGAGCTTTCCCCGGCCTCAGCAACGAAGGATGAGAAGGGACCTTCCAAGGAGGAAAAGGAGGCCTTTGATCAGTACCTCAACAAGTTTGGTGAAAATCGGGCAGGGGAGAACCCTGGATACAATCGCCAAGCCTTTCCCTGGGCTGGGCAGCCAAACAAGAAGACCACGCCAAAGGAAGCGATTGAAGCCGTGCTGCTGGCGAATCAGCCTAAGAAGGACGGGGGGCACGTAAGCAACCTTGGGAGGTGATTGTAATCCAACGTGTGATACTTCTGGGGTTTTGATTTCACCTTGGAAGCTGTCAATGGAATATATGTCTTGGTAGAGGTGGCAGGGATTCCCACTTTGCAGTGCACACTTTGAGAAGTATCTTAGATTCCATATCCTGTCGAAGGAGACTGAGCAACCTCTCACCGAAGTGGACTCGGAGGGCGAGGATGCTTAAGCTCTCATTGGCCAACGCTTTGACAATTTTTACTGCGTTTTTTGTTCATTGATTTTGCCTGGTCCCTTGGTAGACCGTGGGGATTGCCACGGCATGCCCTAGCCAAATACCTTCAAGATCCTTACAGGACGTTGCATGTGCAGGATGAGAAACCAGAAGCAGAAACACAGGCACTAGGCACTGACACGCTTTTATATCCCGCCACGATATGAACGCAACACCACTTCCAGTTGGCTACTGTGGGCTGAGGATTGACTTGGCACATGGAACTTAATTCAATGATTCAGAGTGAGTGAACACGATCCAAGCTTTCCTGCAAGGAGGCATCCTGAATCTCATTCACACACTGATCCCTCAGACTTAGGATGCAACGGTCCAACCCCCTGGCTTTCATTCAAAACTGCCTCTGATGCATCTGCAACCAGCAATCAGCAATGTCTGCAAGCCAGAGAGCTGGGTTGAAAGTTGTCTCTGGCATCAAGCCTCTTGCGGAACCAAGGAAGTGCCTTTGTGCACAAGATGTTGCATGCCTGTGGGGCAGTTTGCATATGAGGGCCGGCAGGGGAGACGCAGCTGGGTGCATGCTGAGTGCATGGCACAAGTGCTCGTTGAGGACTGAGGGTTGGAGGTCGACTTTAGTTCTCAAATGTTCTAACTCATTGGTTTTGGTTTCTCACTGCATCAACAGTGCTTGGATGTGCCAGTGCCTGGCAGGATGCCCAGCGACATGAAGACCGGCGAGCCTCTTGGGAAGCAGAGAAGAAGCTCAAGAGTCGCAAAGAATATGAGATCGGTTGGCGCATGGACAGTGTCCCACAAAACGCACTTCTGGCAGAGCGCGCCTGGGCGGAGTCTTGAAGTCTCACCTGGCAGTTGGGTTGAAGCATTCTGCGAAATGCGGGTGTAAATCATGACAGACACTCACGCACAAACCACACATGTAGACATGCTTTTTGTTTCTCTATCAATCGTGTGTCTAGTCTAATCCATCTATTTGTCTGTCTATCCATCCATCCATCCATCCATTTGTCCATCCATCTATCATCATCTATCTGCCTACCATTACTCGTACCTACCTATCTGCCTAGCTACCCAGCTACCTATCTACCTAGCCCTACCACCCAGCTACCTATCTACCACCCAGCTACTTGGCTATCTAGCTACCTAGCTAACTACCTAACTACCTAACTACCTACCTACACAAGGTAGTCACGGTAACGTAGGCACACACATGAAGATATAGATGAGATAGTAGACATATGCCCAGACAAAATGGCCATCAAATGTTGCCTGAGGTATGGGCTGCAGCACAGCTTGTCCGGGGCTGTGCTGCTTGGTGCTCGATGAGGCTTCCAGAACCGTCAAGGTGCACCTTAGTGACCCTTCTTCACCCGTTCAGCCCCCCAAACAACCAAAACACACTTGTTTGATGTCTTTTTTTGGCCTTTATTGGGCCATGCGGCACAACTTCAAAATCAAGTGGTTGAGCTTCTGGAAACTGGTCCTACTTTGATTCAGTTGGTCTCCTCTTGAAGGTGGCACCTACCTTGGAGCCAGCTGCTGCAGTGAATTTGGAGTACTTGCTCCTGGCATTAAAGGTGCGCAAGACTGCTAGGCGCGAGCCACTCTTCTCCTTAGATCCAGTGGATCCACAGAACTTGGAGGCCTGCTGCGAACTTAAGCACTACTTTACTGGTGACGGCCGGGTTTTGTGCAGGGGCACGGGTAGGATGTTTTGCAGCCAGTGTCTGGGAATATTCTCCCTGTTTCCCATAGTGGTCCTGAAAGAATGTTTTGAGGCCAGGGTGTAAGGCAGATGCAAACCGAGGAGAAGACGCCACAGAAGAAGGTGTATGAACCTAGTTGGCTGGCCGGTACCAGTGTTGGAGATGTCATGTTCCAAGCCGACTACTTCCTGAAGGAATTGGCACTGGGAGAGTACACCATGCCAGTCCCGAGCTCAGAGCATGAAAACCAGTTGCAACTTCTTGAGGTTCAGCCACACCTCACGCTCGTCAAAAATCGTCCAGAAGCTCCAAAAAAACCCTTTGCACTTCCGATTTCTAGTGCTTTTTCCACTATACCCAACCTGGTAACCTGATGTAACCTGATACTGCCCCATCTCCAGGTGGCCGGCATGATGAGCGTCTTCGACTGGTCCGAGGTCTCGAGTACGGAGCGGGATCGCAACTGGTCAGGTCGTGAGTGGTTCGTGGTGCGCAAGGCCGAGGTTCGAATGTCGGTGGATCAGACCCTGGTCCCCGTGGTGAAGATGGGGGTGGAGGCCCGGGAGCAAATCCTGACCAAGACTGGGCTGGAGGATGCAGCTGTGACGGCGGCCACACATCCATTGAAGAATCTCGGTTGTATAGAGTTCTATCATGTTTTATAATGTTATATAATGTATAAATAAATAAAACAAATCTATATTTTACTGTATATGTCTGGGACTGCTGAAAGAGCCTGTTTCAGGGGTGGACATTGGATGTGGGCTTTTTATGTGGCATTTGCTTGCTTGAAGCAAGGAAATTTGCCGATGCCTTCACGCGCAACTTCGACCTTGTTGCCGAGCGAAAGAGTGTGGTTTTCCACTTGCGTGAACTTGCGAAGGCTTCAGTTATGGCCAAATATTTGGTGGATTCCAACATCCGTGTCAGTAGCAGCTGGTATCAACTGGCAGATGAGATGCTAGGCCCTGTTTTGAGCAGTTTAGCTGGTGAAGTGAGTACCTAGCAAGATCCAACGTGCTCATGAGGACTTCAAGCGACAAGACACACTCCATCTGATCTCACATGCCAAGGATTGTGAAAAATACACCGGCAGAAGCCCATCCTCAGATTCCGCAGCTATGGAATATGAGGGGAAACTCCCGCATTCAATTGAAGAACGGCAGACTGATTGACATGATCACCGGTGCCTGGGCAGCATTCCCCAAGACTTGTCCCAGAAGACTCGGCACATTTAGGTGTACCTGAAAGTGAGGTACCCTCAATTCCCATAGTTTAAATTGGTTTGTCATCATTTCACCTAGTAAGATTGCCATAACAGGCGGTAAATCCACCATGTTCAGACACACCCCTGCCCATTACTCATCGGCTACATCATATTTAAATCATGATAACTGTTAAAAATCATTTCACATAGTTAAATCATGATTATGTTATCAGTTAAATCATTTAAATCCTTTCATGCTTGAATCCCTGCAAATTGCCTGGTGAAAGCCGCATTTCTGTTGGTGAAATCCTGACCCCAATGTCTTTTTGGCCCCCATGAGGCGGACATCGAAACCTGCACGCCATCTATGGCGGCGTTGAGTTTGGCTTGGACCGCTTCGAGTTAGCACAGCGCCATGCTATGCAGGGGCAGGCTGGCATGCAGCTCGGTCAATCAGGCAGGGATCTGTTGAGAAAAACGGAGAGTTTGGAAACAATTTGGTAAGACCTTAACGCTAATCCACTGGCACACATACAAGTTTGATCAACTTTGTAACTTGTAACTTTGTACATTTCGAAGATAGGCCCCTTAGAGCCTGCAGCATCAATCTTTTGTCTACCAGTTGTGCAACCCCTTTGGCATGTTTTGAGGGGTTCTCACCCAGCCCATGCCGCTGATGAAGCTCTGCAGGGCGACCGATGTTCATGCCTCAACGTTTTCAGATCGGACAGCAGGCACAGGCGCGACTGTGGGGCTTTGCAATGAGTGACAACTGATGGGAAGAGAGGAGCCTGCTTTGCAAAAAAATCAGCACAGTTGGGAATGACTTGGGCTGGATGAACACATCAGACATCACTGACATCACCATAAATTTCAGCCCATGGTGAGGAGTTTCTAGAAGTTTTGACCCATAACCCTTACATAACCATGCAATCACTACATACCCACAACTGAGCCCTCTGCTGGTTTTTTCCAACGCCTTGGAGGTGCCACAGATGCCCCAGGGTGTGGACCTGAACTTGGACAAGTTCAACCTGTCCAGGATCGAGAAATTCGCTGGCTACCTGCCAGCTGCTGCCGGCACCAACGACTCGTTGGAAGCCAAAGTCACCTTGGGTAAGGCCTTTTTGAAGGGCTTGAGAGAGCGGACACTTGGAAAAAATATGAGAGATTGGTAGGGGATGACATAACAACCTGAAAGGGGGCCACGTTAGAAAAGTAGCTGAATTTCTTTCTTGAGTTTGCGTGCTCGTATATCTCTTTTCTTGGGAAAAGTGAATCCAACTGACCGAGACATGATGATTGGTTGACGCCTTTAAACAAGTTTCTTTGGGATAGCAGTGGTTTGTCATTTTTCTTGCGCGAACCTCTGTCTTGAAACTAATGTGGTTGGGAGATCCATGTAGGTCTCTAAGGTCTGCGTCAAAGCCCTGATGCCATTCTTTTTTTCGAGGAAGTATCCTGGGCTGAAAGCCGAGTACGAAGACCTCCTGTTGAAGGTCTACGAGTCGCCCGAATGCGACCGTCGCGAGGAGGGTGATGCCTTTGTTCCTCCAGATCCCAGTATGGAGCAACTTGATGCATCGACGACCTGACCGACGTTTGTCAGTTCAGATATTTTGCAGATATTTCTAGGTTGAGAGTTGTGGCAGAAGTTCAAAAGACCACACTGAGGTGATTAGTTGATGAATGTACATCACAGCAAGATGCCTACAAAACTTGCAACATTAGATTCCCGAGTGTCACCTACTTTCTGGGCCAGTGGAGCTGAGGTACACTTCCAAGATTCGTAGCCTAGTGAACGAGGAGAAGCTGCTCTTTGAGCGGCGACAGATGCATTTCTTTGACAAAGCATTTCAGGTTGGAAACGCTGGACCAGAATTTCCCAGGCTTGGCACGAGCGATCGAAGCTTGCATACTTCTAGGGTTGTACACATCATGTATATTCATGTGTCATTCAATCATCAACTGATCAGAAACATGATTTGCATGTCTTCTCACTGGCCATTTTCATAATTTTCCATTTTTTCAATGGATACCCTCTGGTAAACTAACATAACTATGGAAAATCACCATGTTTAATGCGAAAATCCACTATAAATGGCCATTTTCAATAGCTATGTTAGTTTACTGGAGGGTATTTTGTCATGGTTTTGTCACATCACCTTGGGTCCAGGTCCTGGACCTCGCGAATTCAGGTGGAGAAAGATGGGACCAAAACCGACGCTGGGTGGCGACGGTGGCGTTGGTGATTCCTTAGCGATATGGGTATATGAAGTGTATATTTGTACACATTCATGCATCTAGTATTTCATTGATACCACTTTTTAAACGTTAAGTATCAATTAATATCCCGAGATGTGCATACTTTCAAGTGTTTGATGGCCTTTGATGGCTTTTGTCTTTTGCATTTCTATCATTTTCACCCCATCTTTGGGAACATGAAGCCAGGGAATGCAAAAACAAACTATTCATGTCACTTTCAAGTAGCCCCAAGTCACAAGCCAGGATGTGTCAAACAAGAAGATGGGCCTCATGAAAGTGGACTTTGACGACACTTTCGCCATGGTGCTAGCGCATGACATTTTGCCCACGGCGGCCCCTGAATTTAAGAAGCAAACCGAAGATGGCAGCTCGCCAAATAGAAGCGCACACACACACCGATACACATTTTTGTCACTTTTTTTGGGCAAAGAAGCATTTCTTGGCAAGGTTTGCTACACAGATTTATGAATCAACAGAAGGCCTTTGGCACAGCTTAGATCTGCCCGTGGAGCGAGGTTCCACCTTCCGGATTTACCAAATCGGCAGCTTGGAGGTGCGTACGACACAGCTGAAGTTCGGTCAGGAGAAGGTGGGTGCCATCTTTTCCAGCCGCTGCTCAGCTGAGGCTCTGATTGGCTAAGGAATCTGAGGACCATTGGAAAAGCTTGGGATACTCATGTAGGGTTGTGGTGTGTTTTTGTTTTTTTTCTCAACATCACTCATTCATTAAGTGACCCCCCATTCTCTCTTAACTCTGAGCCTATGCGCCGCTGGTGATTGACCCAGGTGCCCCTGAGTGGCAGCTCAAATGCAACGCCTCCAATGCAGCACAAGAGGAGAAACTCCAGGAATGCAAGGCTGGATCATCATTTCCCTGTCAACCAGAGGGATTAACCGGTCATGTAAAGCCATCTAACCGGGATTGATCCCATTCAGCAACTGGGCTGGAATCATGGTTAGGAGTTAGGAATGGTTTTATATCAACCAGTCGCTAGATACACCTGTTTTCAGCATTCAAGTGGCCAGACCAGTAGAGCATGAGATTAATGGGAGATGCTGAGGTGTTCATTGAGCCTGCGGATGGACATTTGCAGTCTGGAAAGCAGCCACACCATTTCTACCTGGTCTTCAAGCGTTTTGGCCGAAGCCTTTTTCCTCTCTTTGGTGCCCCCAACGGCCTCAAAAACATCACCATGCACAGCCCTCCCTTGGCCCAGGACAGTCCAAGAGAATGTGATTGTGGTGGAACAGCTCTCCAATGGCTCTCGGGCGCTGGCTGTGAACCCCCGAAATTTGGAAGATCGCAACTCCCTTGCGAAGCAGCTCCTCATCAGAACCCAGTAATTTTGATCCCCACAGAGTTCAAAGATGCACATCTGAGTTTTTCCGCGTTTCTATATGTTCCTCATTGTTTGAAGATTTCATCTTCAGCTGGACCGCAAGCAATCCAGGCTCTTCACCGCTGAGTGCTCAGCCACAGCCACGATCGGAGCACTGAGCGGGATCCAAGCACAGGGTGGAAACATGCCCGTGTCCCTCTCAGTGCGCAAGCAGTTCCTTGGTTGGAAAGCTTGCTAATCCCATCCACATGATATCGAGACACCTGAATACGAGACCCCAAAATGAATAGATCCAACTAAACCAGAATTCCCATGGGATTGGATATTAGGGAGAGAACTAACTGGAGTGGCAGGGCATGGGTCGTCCCTGCTATAGGCACGGTTGTCAGCTCGGGAATGGAGGCCTTGGCGGTCCAGTGTTCCACCAAGTGTGTTATTCTATGTTTCCTTCCTGTATAATCCAGACACCATTTGGCTGATTGTAGATGGCTTGCGAGACCTTGCCTTATGTCTTAAGAACCTACTATATTGGTTCACCAAGCCGACATTGTGGGTTTTGTCGCATAAGGTTTGCCAAGATGGTCTTCCAACAGATGACGGGCCAGAGCTTTCGTGGACGATGGGGTGGCTCTGTAAGACGAGTTGGTCAAAGTCTCAAACCGGCCATGTCTGTTGGAGCCCCTGACCTTGGGATGCTTGACCGAGTCACTGGAGTTTTGGGACGTCACATACCGCTATGATCCCATACTGATAGGAATTTTGGGACGTACAGATGGAAAACCCATGGAAAACGTGCCTGGTGTTTTCCAAGGAAAATGAGCTACACTTCTGGTGGGTTTTCGATGTCTATGTTCAGTTGCTGGATATTGACCTGCATTGACATCCATCGCGAGTAAAATGGGTTGCATGTGCACTGAGTTTGATTGAATGCCATTGACTTGCAGACTAAGGATGCTCGGTGCCAAGAAACAGTACAACCTGCTGGGCTAGCTGCTGAACCTTAGTTGGAATAGCCTGGTTCCTGCAGGCAGCTCAGAATCTGCCATGCGGCACAGATGAATGCAATTATACGACCTGCTTGGCTTTCTCACATCTTCCTGCTCGACTAGCATCGCTTGGCACAGCTGCAGAAAAAGAGAGAGAAATGCGCATGCTGAAGCATGGAGATCTAGGCTTCCCTAGGACATGTGGAATTTGTGGGTCTCAAAGGTGCCTTTCCCATCCGTTTGGAAATTGCCTTCAAGTATTCTGTAGAAACTGCTGAAAAATGATAGAACCATCCATTACCACGATTCTAGGATTGGATTTTACTTTTCTGCAACTTTTTTTTGGGGTAGACACGGGTTCCGTTCCTGCGCCAGTCTCAAACTCAAGTCTCGGTCGCGACGGGGCGAGCCGCGGCACGCCGCTGTGATGGCGCTCTTGTGGGAGGACGGGGGCGCCCAGGTGATAGCCGGGGTAAACCTTGGAGGTGGGGCCTCAAAAGTCATGATTTACAATTCCACTATAGTCTATAGTTTTATAATGTTTATATTATATAGAATCTTTTTCTTGAAATGAATCAGTGAATCCGGAGTTGTAGTCTGCAAACAATACTTGAAAGATTTGAAAGGATCCAAAGATCAAATTCAACTTTGCACTTTGCTACTTCCAAAAATGACTCCAGATGCGTCTCTAGGTAGTTGGTGGTGCCGAGCACGGCGGGATCATTGTGCGCAGCGGATGTGAGCTGACGTCGGAAATGGCCGAGAGCCGCCTCTCCACCGGCTCTGTAGTCAAGGAGCCCAAGATAAATCATGATAAATCGCAGGCTTCCCATTGTCAAGGTGAGATATCAGATATCCTTTGTTGGGAGCATTGTCATATTGGGCCCGCACTGAAACTGCAAGGGATGGTCCAAAGGACCCTTCCTGGCGTACTTGGGGAATGGTTTCTGATTGGCTTTCCATGAATGTCTTCAGCCAACAGGAGCTGAACTCTCGCGATGGCCGAATCGAATATGAATCTTGTCCAGGGGCATCCAGCCCAGAGATAGAATTTGGCATAAAATTGTTTTGAAGGAAGATGTGTAACACAATCATATGAATCGTATGGTTAAAACAGCACCCCTTTTTTTCTAAGAATCCGTTCTTTTTGCCACTCTTTTCCATCATTGTTTGATAAAAACAATGGTTTCCCGCAGTTCGTCCCTGAAATCAACCCATGGAATCGGCTCTGCCGGTTTCCTAAGGAGCTGGTTCAAGGGTCTGGTCCAGCAAGTGGATGGGTAACCCCCAGCTTGCGCGGCAAGGAGCTGACAGTTGACGCAAGTGTTGCCTCGTGAGTTTGGGAATAGGGAAAGAAGACATTGACGATATTTGATGATCAAATATCTTACTCATGTTGTTCAATTATCTTACTTCTGTTCCAGAACACACTAGACGCCTCTACCATTCGATTTACTGTATTCAATTCTTTGCAGGGACCAGTCTTGTGAAGGAGCTTCTCGTCAAGAAGGCAGAGGTTTCGACCCAGGAGCAGGTCAGAAAATCCTGTCACGGAGTACTGGACATGTGATGTGGACAACTAGACTATGCTTCTCCGATACTGTAGTATAGAAAAGCAACAGTAAACCATCCCCAATTCTACCACAAATGGGTGGTATAAACCATCAAAATATGGGTGTTTTATTATTGTTCTACCGAAATTATGACTTATACAGCGAAGAATTTGGGATGTGAAATTTGTCGGGCCTGCACCACTTCAAAACTGACTTGTGGTGAGTTTTGGAGCAATGCAGGTCACCAAGCGTTCCGGACGTTCTGCCTTCTCACAATGGGTTTCTTCTAAGGATGAGGCATGCAGTCCCAAGTGTGTACAGAGATTGGGGGGCAGGAGGAGGCTTAACTCAGGGCCCTCACAAGCCTATTCTACTGAGGACCTTCACTGCACAGGGTATATCGAGGAAGTGAAACAGAAAGAACAATCGAACAATCCATTTTTGCACGCATCGAGTGACACACCCCCAAATCATGCATTTATAGATTTGATAAGTGATTTGATTTTCTATTGCAAACCATCCATTTTGGGGGATCCCCATTTATGGAACCCCCCATTTCCTCATCCATCAGCGAGCCATCGAGGCAGAACTGCCAGCAGAGCAGACGGAGGAAGTGGAGCAGAAGTCCGAAGCTGAGCTCTGCGCTCGATTGGTCCACGTTTCATTGGAGTTTTGCAAACCAAAGGTCGGAGTATGAAACAATGAAATCTGGTACATACAATATATGATAATAATAATAATAGTAATAGTAATAACAATAATAATAATAATAGTAATAATAATAATAGTAATAATAAAAATAATAATGATAATAATAATAATAATAATGATAATAATAATAATAATGATAATAATAATAATAATATATTTAGATTAAGATGTCATGCCAACTTGGGGGTTCCAAACGTGATCTAGGTTGGCTGATATTTGGGCGACTTTTTTGAGGGGACCCCTCACTGCAGCAGTTTAGCGAGTGTTTCTATGGTTTTGACTGGTGACCGTCATGATTCATGACAGGAGCGACTTGCAAGTGGAGGAAGCCCCAGCAGCTGAAGAAGCCCCAGTGGCTGCCAGTAGCCTAGTGTTTTCATGGAGTTTTTGGAGTGATTTGGGATTGGTTCCAAGTTATTGACCCCCAACTTTGGATGCCCAAGAAAATGGTTTCCATACCAAACACGGTGTATTTTGTGGGCACATTGGTATCCAAATTGCTTGCGTCGCCATGTTGTGGCACTATGGTCATTACGCCTGACCAAGGGAAAGGACCTGTCCTCCGATGAAGCAGACGCCCTGAAGGTTTACCTGGAACGCTTTGGCGAAAGCCGAGATGGCTGCAATCCAGGCATGGCGAAAATGATGTTCTACAATGGATCCACAGTTGAAATCTGTGGAAACCTGCCGCATTTTTTCCAAAATGTCGGATTCAGAGTCTTGGGGTTCCACTTTTGTTTGGGCCCTAGTGATGAATCTTCGACAGATTAGTTTGGATTGATTCTGTGGTACCTTGTGACATGAGCCTAATGCCCCAAGCTTTGCCCCAGATGTTAGGCTACAACCGCAAAGCTTTCCCATGGTACACGGGACCTGCTAAGCAGCCTGAGCGTCAGACGTTGTCAAATGAGGTGCCGGGATCGACCTAGGAGGATGAAGGCAATCTAGAAATTCGAGATGAGATGATGATACAAAGAGATAGTATGAGGTAGTATAGTATGAAGCAGCTAGCAACAACGCTAGAGGGCCGAACTGCTCTTTCTTGTCACTGGGCTTGCCTCGCCTTTAGCCTTTGGCTAGACTCCTGGAGATGGCGATGGAGAGAGAGAGAGTATGAAATAGTAATATATACCGAGCAATTGCTACCACCATTGGCAGTCTTGGGACCTGGCACTTCCCCCAAGATTTGCGGAGGCCCTAAAATCAGCGATGAACAAGCCGGTCCGCAGAGTCATGAAGGACAAACACTGGGAGGTTGACTCGGAGGCTTGCAGCTTAAGTTGCTTTTAAGCACGGATCCATAGATGTGGGTCATTTGGGTCATTTCCTAGTATTCCACCAGCCATTTTGTCCAATTGGTAGTCCGAGTTGATCACTGTCCCGGCCCACGTTTGGTGGGACGGTCCTCATGGTCAGGGTGAAGATGTGCCGCTCTGCACGCGCTGTTCGCTGCCAGTGGGAGAGTTCACTTGCCAGCAGAGCTGGGGAGTTTTCCGGTGATTTTCCATATAATGTCTCCAGCAGTGGGTCTGACATCACTTGTGGTCACTCCTGGCAAGTCATTCTTTGGAACTGGTTCAGCATGTTAGCATGTTGAAGTCGTTATTTGGTGGTTCTCCTTCTGGCAGTGGAACCATGATACAACAATACGCTACAATGCGATGTTTGGCCATTTGCCACGCTGGGAATGGTGTGGGCCCTGCAGACATGCCCGGCCAATCTTCCCATCTCTCTCAGTTCTTTTAATAGGGAGGTGGGTGAAACTCAGGGTAAGCAACACTTGTTGATGTTAAGTGATTGTGTTTGGGTTTGGATACCTGTGGATGTAGTGCCGCAACATGTGGCAATTTGCTGTCCCGGGTTGTCCCCAGCACGATAATTGAGTAGCGGTGCCCTGTGGTTCCCGTAGCTATCAGCCAGCTGCAGTCCCTTAGCCCTGAGGTTCAGTTATCAAGGCAGGGAAGGCAAGGAGACGTGCGTCCACGCGGAGTGCATGGCTCAAGTCCTTATCCAGGACCGTGGCTTGGTTGGAAGCTGCAGGATGCGATGCTGCTGGAGATGGATGCAGGTGGTAACGCCACGGCCCACCCTAAAATACAGCCTCAGCGTGCGTTGGAACATGTTGGAATTTGTTGGAGGAAGCGGATGCACTTGGAAGCACTGTTCGTACCATATCATCCATATCCAATATTATTCACTTGCCCCACACTCATAGCATCTCGTAGCCTGCAAGTAGTTTTTTGGACCAGAACGTGTGCTTGGCATCCAAAGGTCAGCGTGATGAGAACAGCCGGGCCAAAAGAGAGAACCTGAAGAAGCAAAAGAATCGCAAGGAATATGACATTGGTTGGCGAATGGACAGCGTTCCAAAGAACAGCACCCTTGCAGTGCAGATGGGTTGCCCGGCGCCACCCCAAGGCCTGTGCTGCTTGGTTCTGGATGAAACCTCTCGAACGGTGAAGGTTGCAGCCACTCTGGAACCATCGGCTGCCATCAATTTGGAGTATTTGCTGCTGGTAACTTGGTATCATGGTCTGCCCTCACCCCCATCGATCCCATGGACTGATTCGAAACACCACCATTGTTTTTGGTCTTTCTTGGGTGGCTCCGGATCCCAAAATGGTCGTTGAAAACCACGCGCCGACGCAACTGAGGCATTGAAGGTCCGAAGGACTGCGCAACGGGAGCCACTGTTTTCGTTGGACCCAGTGGATCCTCAGAACTTGGAGAAGACTCCGCAGAAGAAGGTCTATGAACCCAGTTGGCTGGCTGGCACCAGTGTTGGAGACGTCATGTTCCAGGCTGACTACTTCTTGAAGGAGACTAGTTATACTAGTTACTAGTTGCGCTCATGGACTCGTTGCCGCTCATGGGAGCAGCAGCTCAAAGGCATGGAAAAGAAACATGCAATTCGACACAAATTCTTACATGGCGTCCCTGCAAGGAGCTTGCGCTTGGGGAGTATGACATGCCTGTAGATGCCTCAGAATTCACATTCCTCAGAGATGGTCATAATATCATAAGCTGATTCAGGTGGATATATTTGATCATATGGAGATTCCATGATATTGCTTTGGCCCGAGGTCTTGGGCATGCTGAGTGTCTTTGATTGGTCGGAGATGAAGGAAAGCCACTTGATTTGATCCAGCAGCATAGGAAAGCACATTTACGAGACATACAGATTCATCGCAATCATAAGGATCCATAAGCCCCAACAGGGACAACAGGGTGAATCTGATCAGTGGCTTTGGATGCGTCGACCAATTCTAAAACTTTTTCAATGGACACACTTGGGCTAGGATTTCAAGAAAACGCGAAAGCCATACCAGGAACTTGGGCAATTTGACCACCCAAAAATCACTGCGTTCACACGGAAGTCGTTCTACAACCCATGCAAGACTTGGTATCCGAGTGACATTTGGAGATAGTGAGTTTTACCCAGTCGTCAAAGGCCGTGAAAGGCAGCGAAAGGTTTCGCGAAAGGTCTAAATACACCTATGTATATACCAGTAGTACCGCACAAGGCGGTGGCGGAAGTTTCAAAAATGGCAAACCTATAGGAGAGGTTCGTTGCTGTGACTGATGGATGGCAGAGCNAGCGTCGGCCTATCTATCTGTCTATCTATCTGCCTGCCTAACTAACTGACTAACTGACGAACTGACTGACTGATTGACTAACTAACTAACTCACTAACTAACTAACTAACTAACTAACTAACAAACTGACTAACTGACTAAGTGACTAACTGACTAGCCGACTAACTGACTAACTGACTAACGGACTAACGGACTAACCGACTCATTGACGAACGGAGTAACCGACTACTTGTAGCTGTAGTTGTCATGTAGTTGAAGTTGTAGTTGTAGCTCTTGTAGTTGNTTGACGAACGGAGTAACCGACTACTTGTAGCTGTAGTTGTCATGTAGTTGAAGTTGTAGTTGTAGCTCTTGTAGTTGTAACTGTAGTTGTCGTGTAACATTCCGAAACAAAGCAAATCTGCGAGACTTTCTCCATTTTCCTTGTGGACAACATCGAAAACGAAGCAGTTCTGCNNNTTGTAACTGTAGTTGTCGTGTAACATTCCGAAACAAAGCAAATCTGCGAGACTTTCTCCATTTTCCTTGTGGACAACATCGAAAACGAAGCAGTTCTGCTAGGCCATCTTCCAAAATGGAACGTTGAGTGTGCAGCTGACGGCTTCGTAGGAACTTGAGTAGCTTCTAAACTTCCTTCGATTACACGGTCTAGCTTTCAATTTTTTTCCATTCGTTCATCCATCCATCTGTCTGTCTATCTCTTTCCTCCTCTATCTATCTATCTATCTATCTGTCTATCTATTTATCTATGTACCCAGCCATGTCTCTATCCAACTATCTATTCAGGAAACAAAGTCATGAATTAATGTCCAGGGGTTCCCGTCCACGTCACCCGTGACACCCACGAACCCGCATCAATGTTTTTTACAGCAGTTGCATTGCGTCCACGGCGACCACCAGCACGGTCAGAAGAGACACATGCGAGAGCGGACAACAACTGCAGCGTCTTCATGCCGTCTAACAAAACACACACGAAGGTGAAAAATGGCTTTGTCCTTCATGCGGTCAGAAGATGCGGACACAATCGACTCCAGGTACGGCGTGATCCAGTCCGTGCGGTCAGAAAAACACACATGAACCGGATGTCATAGAACTGGACAGATCAGAAAAGACACAGTCCAGCGCAATCTGTGGTTCTACGAATGCTCGGCTGCAATGATCACTGGCACAGTGCTGGTGAAACGANCAGAAAAGACACAGTCCAGCGCAATCTGTGGTTCTACGAATGCTCGGCTGCAATGATCACTGGCACAGTGCTGGTGAAACGACACAAACTCTAAAACAAAGACACGGACCGCTCGGTTTTGTGGTCGGATCTAGTTGACACAAACAACGACCACTGCACATCCTTCTCTCTATCTTCCTCGACCGATCGGTCAGAAAAAACACAATCGGGCGACAACATCACAGGCAAGACACGGCGGCCACACAAGACACAGCGACACTCATCCATAGAACTGGACAAATCAGAAAAGACACAGTCCAGCGCAATCTGTGGTTCTACGAATGCTCGGCTGCAATGATCACTGGCACAGTGCTGGTGAAACGACACAAACTCTAAAACAANCAGAAAAGACACAGTCCAGCGCAATCTGTGGTTCTACGAATGCTCGGCTGCAATGATCACTGGCACAGTGCTGGTGAAACGACACAAACTCTAAAACAACGACACGGACCGCTCGGTTTTGTGGTCGGATCTAGTTGACACAAACAACGACCACTGCACNTGGCACAGTGCTGGTGAAACGACACAAACTCTAAAACAACGACACGGACCGCTCGGTTTTGTGGTCGGATCTAGTTGACACAAACAACGACCACTGCACATCCTTCTGTCTCTCTTCCTCGACCGATCGGTCAGAACAAACACAATCGGGCGACAACATCACAGGCAAGACACGGCGGCTAGACAAGACTGTATTTATTCACCTATCTATTCATCTTTCTGTCAATGCCAGACAAGATTGTATTTATTCACCTATCTATTCATCTTTCTGTCAATCTATCTTTCTGTTTATCTATCTATCTATCTATCTATCTGTCTGTCTATCTATCTATCTATCTATCTATCTATCTATCTAGCTGTTGTAGCTGTTGTAGCTCTTGTAGCTGTTGCAGTTGTAGTGGTTGTTGTGGTTGTTGTGNCTATCTATCTATCTATCTATCTAGCTGTTGTAGCTGTTGTAGCTCTTGTAGCTGTTGCAGTTGTAGTGGTTGTTGTGGTTGTTGTGGCTGTAGTTGTAGGTCTCGTTGTAGTTGTAGTCGTAGTTGTAGTTGTAGTCGTAGTAGTTGTTGTTGTTGTTGTTGTTGTTGTTGTTGTTGTGGTTGTTGTGGTTGTTGTTGTTGTTGTTGTTGTTGTTGTTGTTGTTGTTGTTGTTGTGGTTGTTGTTGTTGTTGTTGTTGTTGTTGTTGTTGTTGTTGTTGTTGTGGTAGTTGTAGATGTACTTGTACTTGTAGTTGTGGCGTAGTCACTGCCAAACGTCAAAAATCGTCCCGAAACCCTCAGTTTTTAACACTTTTGACATGGAAATGTGCTTCGCGCCACAACGGTGTAAACTTTTTCAGCATCGAGTCGTCATCGAATCGTCAAAAAGTGCTCCGAACCCTCAGTTTTTTACGATTTTCACTTCCAAATGTGCTTCGCGCCACAGCGCCGTGCACTTTTTCGACATCTCAACTTCCAAAAGTGGTCCGAGACGGTCAGTTTTTAACACTTTTTACTCCCAAATGTGCTTCGCGCCACAGCGCCGTGCACTTTTTCCAACATCTCAACTTCCAAAAGTGCTCTGAGAATGTCAGTTTTTAACACTTTTTACTTCCAAATGTAATTCGCGCCACAGCGCCGTGCACTTTTTCCACATCTCAACTTCCAAAAGTGCTCCGAGACCGACAGTTTTTAACACTTTTTACTTCCAAATGTGCNATCTCAACTTCCAAAAGTGCTCCGAGAATGACAGTTTTTAACACTTTTTACTTCCAAATGTGCTTCGCGCCACAACGGCGTGCAATTTTTCATCTCTCAGTTGCCGAGATGTCTCCGCACCCGCCGTTTTAGCGAGCCTACTGTTCGACCCTCCGAAGCCACAAAACATTGGAAAAACACAGTGTTTCGCGACATCCCTACCTTTTCGCGCACCTGCATCTCTTCTCTTCTCACTTTCTTCATCTTCTGACTTTTTTCATGACTGTGCTTTTCCATCTGCCCATATTGTCGGAAGGTTTAGCTTCTAAACTTCCTTCGATAATATATGTATATATATATATATATATCTATATGAGCAACCGACAAAATTAGGTAACCGACAAAATGAGCGGAAAACTAAAGTAGGGGACCACCCACTTACCGATACCCCATTTTCACACATAGCATGGAGGTACAAACCTTCATAACTGATAGGGGACCACCCACTTTGGCCATGTCCATTGCAGGCAGTAAGTACCATGTATATATATATATATAATACTAATGTTCATGCTTGGCAGTTATGCTTGCATTCATTCCCTGTTCTTCTTCCAAAATTTCTTGCACCACATGCCCAACATTTTTTTGTGTTCACATAGTTTCACATAGTTTTCTTCAACATCTCCCTTGCAATTGCCGATTGTTAACATGGTCGGCTTGCCTCGCGTCCGAGGAAACAAGGCCTGGGCCGGCCGCGAGTGGTTCGTGGTTCGCAAGGCGGAGGTCCGCACGGCAGAGGACAATACGTTGATCCCCCACGTGCGGATGGGAGTGGAAGCCCGGGAGCAGGTCGTCACCAAGAAGGGCAACTTGGACAGGAAAAGGAGCTGACCCAATTGAAGAAGAACACTCTTTTTCCTCAATATATACTGGTATCTATATACATACGCATCTATCTCTATCATTCTCTATCTATATCTATATCTATATCTATATCTAAATCTCCCTCTCTCTCTCTCTCTTGTGTCAAGAGATTGAGGCGTGAATCTATACCAAGTACGTATCATACAGGTAGCAGAGGTGCTGCAAAACCTTGGCATTTTCCGGAAGATTGACGTACTACCCTGAGGCATGGAGGATGCTCCAGTGACCTTGCCCAATCATCCGCTGAAGAAATTTGCCGATGCCTTCACCAAGAACTTTGATTTGATCGCAGAGCGCAAGAGTGTGGTCTTCCACCTGCGAGAACTGGCGAAAGCCTCGGTGATGGCCAAATATTTGGTGGATTCCAAGGCACGTTTGGATCCCACCTGGTACAAGTTGGCTGACGAGATTGTTCAGTCTACTCCACCAGAACAATATCCTGAGATCCCACAGCTGTGGAACATGCGTGGCAACTCGCGCATTCAGCTGAAGAATGGCAAGTTGGTGGATATCATCACTGGAGGTCAGAGCAGCCTGCAGGCCATCTATGGTGGTGTTGAATTTGGCTTGGACAGGCCGGGATTGAGAAACTAGCTTTAATGACCTGCCATGACCTATATACCAGTCATCATTTATTGTGCTTTGGTCTGTACCACTGCGTTGCCATGACTTGGGTCCGTATCACTTTACTTGCTACTTCTGGTACGGCCTTATGGCTAATATATACCAGGAACTATGAATTATTTGACAATTATTTGTCCTTCTCACTATAGACAGCTACCATCAGCTGCCATGAATCATGCCGGGCTCCACATCATGAGTTGTACTAAGCTGCCCTGCAGGTTCGAGCTGGCCCAGCGCCATGCACCTTGCAAGTTATGTCAGTGTGCAATTTCGTACGAAACAGGACTCCAGATACTCCAGCAAGATTCTGGATGCATGATGCTCTGAAACCAGTGCCACAGGGGTCACACTGTCACATTGGAAGAGTTGGAAGTTTTGGGACGAATCTCAACAGATTCCAACTTCGGATCTTGCAGATTTTTTTTAGGTGTTCTTCAAAATGTTGCCATCCCAGCATTCCAAGCCATGGCATCATCCTGTCCTGAGGCAATGCAGAGCCAAGCCCGAGGGCCTGGAATGCCATTGGCGCAGTCCAGCCGTCCTCTCTTCATGCCCCAGCGCTTTCAACTGGGACAACGTGGTGAGATGCCTCAGGGTGTGGACTTGAATTTGGACGCTTGGAGGCCTTGAAAGATACCCTCCGGTTTTATCAAACGTGGCTGGAAAATCCCCGCACTAAATGGAGATTTTAAGTTTAATGGGAACACGTGGGAAAATCCTACATAAATGTATATAGGATTTTCCATTGCCATGTTCATGTCCGATTGCTAGAGGGTACAGTGAAAGGTACAGAAAGGCTGTGACGCACACAGCGTTCTTTTTGCACGGTTTTTGATTTTGTCATGGGGCACCCAGCGCGTGAATAAGTCTTCAAGAGTGAATGTGTTTGGATCAACTTACCCATCATACGGGATTGTATATGTATATTTAATTTATATATATATATAGTTATATGTATACATAGTGTGTGCCCTGTACAGGTATATGCAAATATATTATGTACATATTTGATCATATTTGGAACTATGTATTCCGAACGGGGCTGAAATGGTGCTGAACGCTGGCATTTTTCTTTGAATTCTTTGAGGACAAGTTCAACCTCAGCACAGAAGAGCGCTTCGCTGGCCGTCTCCCACCCTGCAGTGCGGATGCTGGCTCCCTCCCGCACCGCACTGCTCTTGGCAAAGCTTTCCTGCAAAGCTTGCAGGACAAGTCGTGGCCAGGTCCGACCTGTCTCAGGATGTTTCTGGCTGAGAAGTCCCACACCACCAGAACCTTTGGTGAGCTCCTGCAAACGCATTGGTTCAGTGGCTACGATTCAAATCCAATCCCTATCAATCAACTGGCTTGGAACTCGTATTTACTACAGCCGCCTGCGCTTAGTTTCTTTGCCCCGTCAGGTGTGAAAGCAGCAGATGAGAAGCTCCTGTTGAACGTCTTCGCCGTGCCCCAATGCGACCGCGTTGAAGAGGGCGATGCGTTCATTCCACCTGATCCAAACATGGAGTGCCCCGTTCTCATCATCATGAGTTCTACCCGGCCTAGCCTAATTACAAGTCAAAACATGCGTCCAGACACAGTTGCTGGGTTTGACTCGGTTTGACGTAATTCTACTATCCCAGACGGCCTATTCATACCTATTGATTATGAACTCAGCTTTTCCGCTGAAAGTTCTGCTGGAGTCCGGGGAGCACCCATGGTGATTTGTATGCTGCATGCACTGGCCAAGAGGAGGAAGGAAGGTCAAAGAACTTGGGGCAAAGCCACACATATCCAAAAAGACTTTATATAATTCTATGCATGTACATGTGCTATATTCCAGTCTGTTGTAGTCACAGTCAAAGATGGAAAAAACACGCACACACACATATACTATATAAATATAGATATACTATTCAATTTTAGTCAATTCTCTGCTGCATGATGATTGCAGCGCTGCATCCCAATGGTTACCATGACCACGCGTTGAGGTATGTGACCCGGGTTCGCCACATCGTGGGTGAAGAGGAGTCCATGCGAAGCCGCCGAAAGATGAGATTTGCCGACAAGAGCTTCTCAGTGTCCAATCCGGGGCCCGAATTTCCCAGATCTTGGACCTCAGGCCGGGCAGGACGCCTCGCAACGCGACCACTTTAAAGGTCTATGATATGTAGCTCTAGATGTACTATGGTAATCCTGGCGAAGCTTTTTGGAGGCATTTTCAGGCCTTGCTTTGGGCGGGAAAATCAGCTCCCAGCGCAGGTTTCCAGTTGGAGTTGGATGGGAAGGTGCCAGTGACTGCCCCGACCAAGTTCGGGCTCTCCAAGATTGAGATCGATGATTTCATGAGGAGCTGCCCTGAGCTGACGGGGTGATGTTGATTGAAGATATTGAAATGGGGAAACAATATGAAACAATGAGAAACATGATCTCAGGATGCCTCAGGCTGCTCCACATGGGCCAACCTTTCTGGGGAAACTCGGATCAAAGCAGCCGGTGATTGGCCAAACCAGCCAGGAAGAACCTGTTGGAGGATGTGCTGCCATCTGCTGCCTCAGAGTTTGAGAAGACTGCAGAGGATGGAGCCATCTATCGCATCTACAAGATCGGGAGCGTGGAGGCTGCTGGTCACCTGTGTCAACATCCAAAAACACATTCCAAGCACAGTCAGATGAGTCCGGAAAATCATGATGCACATGATGCACAATGTCGAAGTGGTGTTGAACAGTCATCAGTCAGATTGTATGTGATGGAATGAACAGGACAGGCTGGATTGCATTTCTGCTTTTTTCTGCTTTTTTTCCCTGGACCATGGGGGCTGTCTGCAGGTGCGAACGATTCAGGAGACTGACGGCCCTGAGACCATTTGCGTGGTGTTTTCCAGTGGAGCCGCCTCTTGGGAAGCCAACTCTACAAAGCCCGACGACCGAATCGAAAAGGAGAAGTTGTCCAAATGCAAAATGTACGTTGAGGCCGTGGAGCATGAAGCTTCCAATGGTCGCGTTGGATGCAACTTCTACTTGGTTCTGGACTCTTGCACATTTGCTTGTCGCATCTTTTTGAAGGCATTTGTTTGTGGACGGAACTTCGGATATGAATACCATTCAATGGATAAATCAAAGCATACCGTGGCATTCTCAATTTCGATGAGTTCAATCCAGTTTTTTTTGGGTCTCACCAGCAGCCCAGCAAGTCGCCCCGAGGAAACCCATGGCAAGACCACCTTGATGACGGAGCTCCCGCGCGGCGGGGCAGTCAGCTGGCTACAGAACCCCCGCAGCTTAGAAGACCGGAACTCCCTGGCGAAGCTGCTCTTCCAAGCAGACTGCAAGGACCCCTCCATGGGCCAAGGGCCAAGGGGTGCCAAGGGCCTTCTGTGTTCTTTTTTTGGTGGAGGGGGTTTACACTCTGATTGCATGAAATTGCATGATGCGCGTGAAGGAAGTCATACAGCCATTCCAAAAACACCAGCTTCTGATCCCGCAAGGATAGCATCACGGTTGAAGATGTGAAAAAGTTCCAGCAGAGCCTTGTTCTGCCCGCAGGCTGGGCCTTGTGGCTTCCAGGACATCAGTTCAGCTAGCAGATTCAAGAGTTCTAATCTTAAGGAAAATGGATGATCATGGTGCCAAACTTCAACATTCTTTTCCTGAACCCTTGTGTGGCGTTCAAGTTCGTGTTCTTGCTGTGGTCATGCTTCACTCGCAGCATGATGCTGTTCGATCTCAACAGGCTCTGGCACCCACCACTGCAAACAGTATGCCAAAGCGATTTTCAAGTACGTGACAGCCAGGGGTTTGCGAGGAAAGTGGGGAGGAAACAGGAAGCGACACGCGCCTACATCCACATCGTGGCTCGGTGCCAAAGTCTTTGACATGGAATGAGATGAGACATGCCCACAACTGGGGGCTTGCTTGGGATTTGATGGGGGGTCCTGCCCCAGTCTCAAATATATTTGGTAGGGAATTGTTCATCATGAATCAAGTCTCTGTTTCTGTTGGTTCAAACTTTTTAAATATTTCATGGTATTTCTGTTGGTTAAATCGAGGTACCGGCGCCAATAGCGACCCTGAGAAATTTGAACATTGTTCAAAATGGCAACAGCTCAAAACCTGCATTTCGCAGCATTTTCATTTTTAATGCACGATTTCAAGGCGCCAAAATGACTGCTATTTGCAAGAGGGCAAGTCTTTTTGTTTTTTGGGCCACTGGAATTGCGGTTTTCAAGAGGTTTTTTTTCTCCCAAAAAAGTAAGGATTCTAGCTCTTGCACATCAAGTAGTAAGTAGTATAACATTTTCTTGGAACTGAAGTTTAACACACGTGTTATCCCAAGAGGCGCCTTTTTTTTCATGCTCTTTTGTTTGCCATTTTGGCAAGATCTGCCAGGAGGTTGTCACGGTGGTTGAAGCGAAAAACACAGCAACGTAGCATGACGTATGTGTGGCAGTGCACGAGAATGCACAGCAGCGTAGCATGACGTATGTGTGGCAGTGCACGAGAATGCACAGCAGCGTAGCATGACGTATGTGTGGCAGTGCAAGAGAACGCACAGCAGCAGCGTAGCATGACGTATGTGTGGCAGCGCAAGAGAACGCACAGCAGCAGCGTAGCATGATGTATGTGTGGCAATTCAAGCCAAATAAAGGTTATTAGTTATTAGCCCACCCCACCCCAACCTACCCCACCCCACCCCCGCCCAACCCCCCCAACCCACCACAGCACATAATCAGAAAGTTCGGGTTTTCCGATGGGGTCCTTAAGCTAAAAGGACCATTTGTGTTGGCTGATGTTTTAGTTGGTTTATAAGTTGATCTTGCTTGCATTTCTGCTAAAGATTCCCCCCTCGGGAGGTTTAGTCAGGTTGAGTTCCAATTGGTCCAAGGTCCCAACCCAATGGCATTCCCGGGCGCTTGGGCCTTGCAGCTATGGGCCATTCCTCTGACTTCCTGAATGTCATGTGGTTGGCCAGGCGCTGGGTTTTTTTTGTGGATTTTCATTCTTTTGGGGGGATAGATGCGCAACACTGTCGAATGGTATCATCCTCCGACCCAATCGTTTGGAGTTAGATGTTTACTGGCGTTTATGATATTCTATCATATTTATCAATTGTTGGGGGCGAGAAGGGGAACTTGGAGAGAAACGCATGAAAATTGCCAGGCCTCACACGTTTCCAGGTTTGCTGCAAGGGTCTGGTTGACTTGCTGCAACGGTCTGGTTGACTAGACTCGACTAGACACAAATTCCCAGGCCAGCTTAGGGATGTGACAAGTGAACGTACTATCTTTGCTCGTAGGTTGCATCCGTTGGGTAGCCGTTGCATCCCTAGCAGCCCTAACCTCATCCTGCAGACAGGAGCGCTCAGAGCAAGACCGGAATGGCAGGACGAGGGAATCTGTGAGAGGCGGCGCTGCTTGGATGGGGATGGGTGCCAATTGGACAACCGCTAAATGACATGGTCAATGCCAAAGAAACCGATGGCAAGGAATTTGGGTTTTGGCCATATCTTGGCCCATACCACCCATGGATTTTTGATTTTTACAGCACTTTCTGCCTGGCTTGCTTCAGTTTTGGTTCTTTCTCAGGCTTGAATTGAAGTCGTGAAGATTGTCGCGTGAGAGGCTGACCGCGAATGCTGGCATAGATGTCGAGATACCGGAATTGAGGTAAGGACCATTTCATGCACACTAGCATCATCCAGTATATCATCTCTCATCCTAGTGGATCAGATAGGTTGATCGTTGATCTGCTTAAGCGTGGGGCCTACGGTATCTTTCTTAGGTTATGGCTCTTCCCAACTAGCGCCGTTGACGACGAAGCAGGCTTGCGACTGACAGAGAAAAACAGCTGCAGCCAGGGGGTCCCTCATTTGCAAGACGTCAGCCATCTACAACTGGGGCATTTACCGTCGCGCCTAAAGGATCCAAGAGGTGGTGCTTTGGATCTGGGATCCGGGGATGATTCCCAAAAAACACATGCAACAAACACCTTCCCTACTGCATCCTACTAGCTGCCCCAAATGTGGCCCTAGTCTCAGCATCTGCATCCCGCAGCCATTGGCACAACGCCCAGTGGTCACTGCCCAGGAGGTGGGCATGGTGGAAGCTGGGATAGGTCAGGACTCAGGTTGATGTCATACCGGGTTCCGGTATGAGGACATATGAGGACATAGGAGGACCGAAATCTGTGGTAGTCCCTGAATTTTTGACCCAAACCCATGTCTTCACACAGGCGCAGCCCGAGGACATGGCCATGAAGGCCTGAGGGTTAAAAAAAACCACATTTGACATGAGAAATGTTCATTTTTTGGGTGGGGTAGACCATGATTGAAAGGATTCTATAGAAACTGACGTTGAAAGAAGCTGATACCAGATTTGGTGGATTTGGATGGATTTGGATGGATTTCATGTTATGTGAGTCGCATCGCACTCCCACGGATGGCCAGGATGGTCGCATGGGAAACATCGCGTTTTGTCGTTGCCACTCCTTTGACAGGCAAGAGTGCGGGAAAGGCGCGGAGCCTTTGCCCGATGGGCCTCCCAGGAGACTGAGGAGGTGAGCAGCCGTGGATGTTTTTTGGGGAAAGGTAGCTTCTCTCAGAGACGATCTGAAATGACCCATCTTATACTAACTGAACTACTTCTAACTACAGTACAGTAACGGGGTGGATGACCAGATGGTTTTTAATGCTATTCAATGGGGATTCTCCAAGACATCCCTGTCAACCAATGGGGCATTAACAATTTTGGAATGCCTGTCCGCGAGGGGATGACCGGGGCCTCCAAAGAAATCGTTTCTGAAAGGTTGGAGGAGTTGCCTGGCTGGATTCTATACATGAAACAGATCCACGAAAGATTTTTTTCTGTCTCACATGTGTCAGAACTCCGGCCATTGGATTTGTACATGTATAGGTATGTATATTTCACACATACAGTGTACATATATATATATATATATATACATATACACACACCCACAGATATATAATATGACTTGAGCATGTTTTTCTGGGTGGACTGCAGATTTGCAGCTCAACGGATGCGCCCTGCCGCGCTAGCTGGAATCTCTGGAGGTCTGACATCAGCCCTGTTTCAAGCCTTCCGGGATTTCAACACCTGGGATCCAACCTCCGTGGATTTTGTCTGTCCAACCTGCCTTGCAGTCCCAGAGCGATTTATTGACCCCAAGAGCGTGATCCTTGGAATTGTGCTTGGATTCTTCTTGGGGCCTGTAATAGAGGTGTTGAGCCTTGTCAGGGAGTACTGGGCGTTCAGACTGTTTTGCCGCTAACGCGGCTGTTTCCAGGTTTGCCGCCCAAGCGGCTGCTCCCAAGGAACCTTACCGGGTCATTGGATGATCCAGTGAGGTGAGAGCTTTGCGAGCTGAGGTAGAGAGTTTGAGATCCGGGTTGGAAGCCCTGCGGTTGACAGCCAACTGCCTGGCTGAAATCATTGAGGCGGGAGAAAGCATCCGGCCGTCCTGTCATTGATCGTGCATCCGACCCTGCATTCGTGCATCCGCTGTGTCTGGCAGTTGAGGGGGGAGCTGGCAGTAGGCTCTCCAGTGGCTATAGTGTATGTGGTAGGTTCTGAGGTCAGTACTGATTCTGTTGTCCAGCCTTCTGACAAGGAGGGTCGTGCTGAGTTGGCTCGTCAGATCGGCAGGTTCATTTGGCGTTCACTTGCCGAAGAGTACACAGAGTCCTCGGGCCGAGACCGGCTGCAGTTGCGCAACCGGGTCTACGCCATTTTTGCTGATTACTACGGAGCCAGATTGAGTCAGCCCCGTGTGACCCGTGAGTACCAAGTCGTTGCCAGCTCCTGCAAGAGGGGCCCATCCTGCGGGCAGTCAGTTTTCATTGGTTTTGCCACAGAGTGGGAAGCGCAGTTAGCATTCGAGGAAGCCGGTGTCGCTTGGCCCGGTTTGAGCTAAGATGGCCCCTGAAGCACCGGAACCCCCCGTCATGGATCATTTGTTGTTCAAGAACGGGGTTGTGCAACCTGAATTAGATTTTGGTCACATTGATACATCTGCTGACGAAGAGTCTGTAGCCATTACGAATTTGATTGCGTTGACCATGATTGACACGAAGCTGTTGATTGCTGTTCCCCATGGCGCCTGGCACAGGACTGNCGAAGCTGTTGATTGCTGTTCCCCATGGCGCCTGGCACAGGACTGTTGCGCGCCGCATGCTCCCGCGCTCTGCTTTGAGCCGGGTCATGAACATTGAGGTGCCTGGGACTGTAGGCGACGGTGAGGTGGATGCCTCTGTGAAGCTTTGGGTAGGGTTTTTGGAAGATAGCCTTGTTTCCGACATTGTAGAGGGGCTCTCGTCCGATCCCGGAGCAATCACGTTTTTAGACAGTGCGGGCAATTTTTGCCGACCTGCTGCCGATTCACTCATTCAAGTTTCAAATGACTATTTTGGTTTCTAGTCAGCCGCCAGCCATGTTGAGGAGGAAGGAGACCGTGATGGCCAGCCTCTTAGCATGGACGACCGCATGGCCGCCGTTGAATCCAATGTAGAACAGATCCGTAATGCAGTTGCTGATATCCCCAATCTCGTGCGAGCAGCTTTGCCACCGAAACCTGTTCTTGCGGGGCCGACTCCCACTGTTGGTGCGCAACCTGGCCCACCAGCTTATAAAGGTCTAGACCCAGGGGTTGTAGCTTCTGCCCGGTCCGCCGCTATTCCTGAAGACCGATTGGCCAAAGTCGCTAGTTTGTTGACCAAGCAGCCACCGCTGATGGCAGACCTCCCTAGGCAGACCAAGAAAACGCGGAATATTCTGTCTGAAGCTGACGACGATGATGTTGAGCTATAGTGGAGAAGGCGATGCAGCCGACCCAGGTAGCCCGACTATGTGCAGTTGAGAAGGCTGTTGTCCAGCTGACCAAGTTGGTTTCTAGCTTAGCTAAGAAGAAGAAGTCAGGCGCGGGCATCGACAGCATTTTGGACAAAGCCGATTCCCAGTTGGGAGATAGTGCCTCTAGTTCTGCGGGACCGCGCAGTAAGGCAGCAGCCTACCAGCGTTTGAAAGCTGCCTTGACAGAAAGGCCAGAGTGGTTGTACACGTGTATTGAGGAGAAGCTCATGGAGGATTTTGACAATGTTCGCAATGCTCCTGGAACCTCTGCTGCCCTTGCCAGTTCCCGAGGATGGGTAGAACATAGGTCTCGAATAGGTCACTATCCTGCTACCATCAGATTTGCGTGGGTCCTTGCTGGAATCCATGATGCTTTGCGGAATGGGGATCCAGAACAGGCTAGAGCCAGATGTGCTCTGATATTGTGCGCTATAGATCAATCCAGCCTTCATGCCGGTAACTGGACACTGGCGCAAGAATTCCTTCTTGAGATGCCTCCTCCATACAATTCGTTTTTCAATCACCGTATTCCCGATCAGGCTGAGCAGGTTGCTCCTAGGTTGGCTGATGATAGATTGGTTGAGATCTTGTTGTGGAGGTTGAAGGATCGCGACAGCGTGATGGAGTCACGCAAGAGGCTTGCACAGACGAAAGCAAAGGGTCCCCCGCAGTTCCCCCAAAGGCAGCTCCAAAAGGGCAATACCCAAAGGCCAAATCTGCCCCTGCTGCTAAATGAGGAACCTGGGGGGTTCGAAGGCTGAAAAGAGCTGCATGAATTCACACATGTCAGGGGACTCTGGTCCCGGGGTTCGTAAAGTTCCCGGAGTAAAAGCCTCTACACTTCCAAGCTGACATGTGGAACCTTTGTTTTTCGGCCGTTAGTAGGTCGCGTACTGGAATTACTTTTTTGTTTTACTCCATGCTTCGTTTCCGCACTCGTGAAGTTCGAGCGCCTGAGAGGGACATTTGGCCCATGCCGCTCCCTTTCCCTGAAATGCATGCCAGGCGAGCCAACCGCAAGCAACGTGATTGCAGTCGCAAGCTTGGGATCAATTTCCTTGTGCTTGTCTTGGATTGGTTAGCAATGGGAGAACGTTTGGAGTCAGTTGCTCACCTATGGCTGGGAACGAAGTTGAATAGCCAACAGTGGAAAGCTGTCCAGAGAATGGTTCCTCTAGTGGACCCATGGAATTCACATGACCTTGTTGATCACACTGCCATGGGCCGCTCAGCTGCTAAGATTGAAAACATCGAGGAGCTCATTTTGCATCAGAAGCACAGGCTATCCCTTGCGCCGCACAGATCCGATCCTACCTTAATTTGCATTCTTCAGGTGCACAGGTTGAAAAGGGCCATTTTGGCCATCCTGGTACCGTTGTTGGTACCGTCACCTCTTTGCTGGAACACACAGCGAAAGACCTTGGACCAGAAAGGTTGAGATTCCATCATGTGCCAAGTTTTGATCCGATTCCGTACCTTGACGATTGTAACAGAGCTCAGTATGTAAGGCCACTTGATCATGCAAAGAGCATAGATGAATTGGATGCTCCTGTCCCTCAGGTTCGCTTGAGATGCTCTCAGAAGGTCCAGTTGGAATTGCTTGAGAAGCTTGATGCATCGGGCCGGCTTGCTCTTTTGCCTTTGTCCCGTGTACGTAGAGGTTTGGAAAACGGCATGTTTGGAGTGCCGAAGGATGAGCTGCGAGACAGGCTTATCATGGATGCTCGACCAGCAAATTGCTGCGAATCAATTGAAGACCGTTGGATTTTTTCCCTGGGTTCCATTTACCAGCTCTTGCATGTTTTCTTGGGCCAGATCAACTGCTGAAGATGCACTGTGAAGACCTCAGAGAATTTTATCATGCCTTCATCATTGGTGATCAGCGTCGGGTCCGGAACTGTTTGAAAGCTTGTTTTAGGCCTTCACAACTTCGCCATGTGCAGTGCTATGATAGCAAACTAGCTTCCGAGCCTTGGCTGGTGCCCGCCCTGAACACCATGGCTATGGGCGATTGCAATGCTGTAGGTTTCGGTCAAGTCTCCCATCTCTCCTTGCTGCTTAGGACGAAAGAGTTTGAGCTTTCTGACTTCTTGTGTTTGAAGCTTAGGCCGTCACGCAAAGAGTGGCATGCTGGTCTGATGATCGACGACTTTGTCCTTCGTGAAAAAGTAGTGCCTAGCGCTACTGTGCCTGGAGAGCCTACTCCCGGTGAGATCAAGGTTAAGGCCGTTTGTGGAGCTTATGATGCTGCTGGTCTCCCTCGCCATGAGGGGAAGTCAGTTAGAGCTGGTAGATGTAGACCTTGTCTGAAGCGATTGATTCCTCTGGTGCATATTCTGTTAAGGATAGTCCAGCTCCGCGTGTCCAGTGAAGGCCTGTTGGAAGTTGTTTCAGGTTCGTTAGTCGCAGCTTTCCAGATGAAGCGTAGATTCATGTCCGGTCTTCAGGAAATATATGCTGCACAGCGAGGCCGGCAGCGAAACCAGGTGATAAGCCTCTCCCCTCAGCTCCTAGATGAGTTACTGGTTGCTATTGGACTGCTCGTCCTGACTGAGATCGATTTGCGTTTGGAGCCTTGCCCTTGGGCTGTTGCTTCTGTATAATGCATCGGTGTTTACTGGCGTAGGTGAGAAATTTGTTCAAGAGGCTCAGCGGTATGCACTCCAAAAAGGTTTGTGGAATCGCCTACTTTCACCTGCAGCTGCTTTTTTCCGAGAACGGGGAAGCCAAGATNCTCAGCGGTATGCACTCCAAAAAGGTTTGTGGAATCGCCTACTTTCACCTGCAGCTGCTTTTTTCCGAGAACGGGGAAGCCAAGATACCCCTGAGCACGAATTGCCTGATGCTGAATACGACATGCGTCCGATATGGGAGGAGGTTGTAGCCAGTCAGCAATTTAAGCTCCTTAAACGCCGAAGCACTGTAGGCCATAGGCAACACATAAACTTGGCGGAAGTCGCCTTGGAAGCTGAGGAGCAGGTAGGTAGGCAGTGGCCAGGCCACTTCTATGTTCACCTCCAGGATTCCCAGGTCTCGCTCGCCTGCCTTGTGAAAGGNCGCCTTGGAAGCTGAGGAGCAGGTAGGTAGGCAGTGGCCAGGCCACTTCTATGTTCACCTCCAGGATTCCCAGGTCTCGCTCGCCTGCCTTGTGAAAGGTCGCAGCTCTTCTTGGATGTTGAATAGATTGCTAAGGAAATCAATCCCCTTGCATATTAGCCAAAANTTCCCAGGTCTCGCTCGCCTGCCTTGTGAAAGGTCGCAGCTCTTCTTGGATGTTGAATAGATTGCTAAGGAAATCAATCCCCTTGCATATTAGCCAAAACGTGCGTCCTTTTTATGGTTTCGTCAGGACCAAACTGATCCTAGTGACGAACCGACCCGGGGGCGCGAAATCAGACGGCCCAGCCGAGCCGAGCAGCTCTGGCTCACCAATGGCAAGGAAGGGGACTTCAGTTCTCTGGATTCTTTTCTTGAGCAAGCCGATTTGAATGTTTTGGCCATGTCCGGACTGCCTTCAGAAAAAGAGTTGCTGCCTGATGTAGATATCTCAACTCCGAGTTCACGGCAGAGGAATGCGCAGAGAGGAAAACAGCGAAAACATCGCAACAGTCAACCAGCTGGAACCCTCTTATTCGACTTCTACCTTACTCCGGCTTGGAGGACTAAGGTTCCCAGGCGGCGTCCCCCGGCTGACAGCTGTTCAGCAAGCTAAGGTCGACTTGGGACATGCTCAACTGAAATTTGTTCTGGGGCTTGTTCTTCTTTGTATCGCCTGCGATGTCAAATTTTAGGTCGAAAACCCCGATCCATCCTGGTTTTGGCGGCAAGCTGGTGAGCTAGCGTGGGAGCCTGTCCTGAGCACTGGAGAAGTAGGAGACTTTCGCCTCGACCAATGCAGCTCGGAACACCCTGGAGGAAACGCGCCAGATTTAGAACGAATAGCTCATTGCGAGTCAGACTTGTTTTTGCATGTGCAGGAAGCAGCATGTGATTTTGCGGGGAAGATGCAAGGAGCGAAAAGTCAACTTTACGAAGCTGGCAGAGAGCTACCCCAGAAAACTGTGTAAGCTGTTGGCGTGTGTGNTGTGATTTTGCGGGGAAGATGCAAGGAGCGAAAAGTCAACTTTACGAAGCTGGCAGAGAGCTACCCCAGAAAACTGTGTAAGCTGTTGGCGTGTGTGTTAGCGCAGGATCTAGGACTTCTGCCGCGTCGCAGGAGGCTATGCACCGATGACTGCGCCAAGTGCACAGGCGCTAGGATTGGGGAGGCTCAGAACCCAGGGCCTAGGCGCAGGCAGCGCACCCCTGGACTTCGACCGCAGAACTTGCTTGACGTGAGCCTGTTAGAACCTCAGACAGTAGCTATGCGCAATCGTTTTTGGCAGTCTTTCACTGGCTGGATCGAGAGCGAGGTCGGCACTGAAACTTGGGAGCTGTTTTGAGCAATCCCCTTCTGCTGGTTAAAAGTTTAGAAGCGTATGGGAATGTTGAATTTGCAGCTGGAACACCCTGGTTTTATTATCGGCAGCTGGTCGCTCATGTTCAGCGAGAATTTCCTTTGACTCGCCCTTCTATGAATTTGGCATGCCGCTGGTTTCAAGATGGGAAATTCTGGAGCCAACTCAACATCGGCCTCCTCTCCCTGAGCCACATATGCTTGCGATGTGCAGCCTAGGTTTGTTGTGGGATTGGCCTTTGTTTTCTGCAGCGGTTCTAGCGTGTTTCTACGGCATTTGCAGGATTGGAGAAGTACTTCAGTCTCATCGAAAAGATTTACTAACGCCTGCTGATCTGATGTCCGAAGAAAAAGTTCTGTATTTGAGAATCAGAAAACCAAAGACCCGAAATAGAGGACCTACTGTGCAGTATGCCACCATCAGTGAACCTGGAGTCGTGTCCTTCGTCGCTGCGGTTTGGCAGCATTTTGAACGCTCAGAGCTTTTGCACCCAAGCAGTCAGAGCAATTTTAGGCGCTGCTGGGACACTACGCTGAAAGCAATTGGCGTACCAAACTGGCACAAGCTGACTCCAGGCGTGGGGGAGGATGTGTCTCAGCGCATCGCAAAGGGTTGCCCATACAAGATCTGCTTTGGCGAATGCGGCTTCAACATACAAAGACGATAGGCTACTATCTCCAAGAAACTACAGCAGAGAGCATTCTGCCAGCACATACGGTCCATGCAGAGATAACATACATGCGCTTCGGGCGCTGTTGCCCTTTCTCATGAAAGCTTTTCTGCAGCGCACGGCCTCAATATGAATCCGCTATTTTTCCGCCGTCAGGCCGCAAGAGCTTTGTGGAATGGAAGCCAGCTGCCATTGATGAAATTGCAGCCGGCATCCAGCGTGGTTCAGCCGTTGACACGGCTGGTTGGCCAACGTGTGCCTCGATGAGGAGCACGAAACACACAGACTGGAGTTGCAGGAGTGGAAAAGAGGCGCCTTGCGACTGTCCAGCAGGGAAACCAGCACAAACATGACTTGAGCATGTTTTTCTGGGTGGACTGCAGATTTGCAGCTCCCCGCCCGCCTCCCGAAGCCAACTGCCATTGATGAAATTGCAGCCGGCATCCAGCATGATTCAGCCGTTGACACGGCTGGTTGGCCAACGTGTGCTTCGATGAGGAGCACGAAACACACAGACTAGAGTTGCAGGAGTGGAAAAGAGGCGCCTTGCGACTGTCCAGCAGGGAAACCAGCACAAGCATGAATATATGTATATATATATATAAATACATAACTATATATATATATATAAATACATAACTATATATATATATATAAACACGGCATTATTTGTGGCAATGGATTTTGGGTTTTCCCGTCATTCAAAAATTTTTGCTGCGCTCCCCCGGGTCTTCGCACTCTGAGGAAGTTTGTTGATGAATGCTCCACCTCGGCTGATGATGAATGCTCCACCTCGGCTGAGAAGGTGTCTTTCTGGGTTTGTCCAAAGATGGGGGAATCTACCCAGCCAAAATGGGGATTTGACCATCAACCGTAGAGGTTTCACCAGTTTCACCGAGTGAATAACATGTTTATCCCAAACTCTGGGGTTCATTTCTTTGTTGACGGCTTCCTGCTTAAAGGGAGGACAGTGGCTTAAGATGGTCCAACTGGATCATGGGTCAGTTGGAGATGTTGGATTTTGAGGCTCAGCCTGATGAGAAGGAAGCACTTTGCCAGTACTCTCTGAAGTTTGGCGAATGTCGCGATGGCACCGATTCGGGCAACTTGGCCCTAGTCGAGCTATGTACTTCTTGGAGTCTCATGTCTTGCAATCGTAAAAGCCACAGGGTCGCCAAAATTATGTTTTTTCCCTTCCTATATCTTCCAGACTTGTGTCAAGAGTTGAAGCAGATTTGCTCGCCGCTTGTTTCGACTCGGCAGGCTACAATCGCCTCTCCTTTCCGTGGTTTGAGGGTCCGTCCCAAAAGAAATGCGACAGCATCCCCGCAGAGGCTGCGAATCTGTTCTGGACACAGGATACTCTTTTGACCTTTTGAACATGTTTGACCTTGGCATCCTGTTGCAGGCATTGCATGCCGCTTTGGCATCGAAACCCAGAGCGAAGAAGATTACGAAGCAAGACTTGTGGGAAGTTGACTCTGAGGTGAGGCTGAGTTGTTTTTTTCTTCTCTTGATTGGTTACATCTGATACCGGGTGTACGGTGTAGGGACTGCTGATGCTCATTGTTTTTTTGCTGGTTGTCGTGGTTGTCATTGGCCTTGGTGGTGGCCACAGTGCCACAGGGAGAAGAGGTGCCTCTGTGCACGCGCTGTTCCTTGCCGGTGGGCGAGTTCTCGTACCAGGGCCGCGAGGGAAGGCAGACGTGTGTGCACACCGAG
>BGPT01001857.1:46901-92590 GCA_003297045.1 Symbiodinium sp. clade C Y103
ACGTTGGTTTCTGAGGAGGAGTCCACACGTGACAGGAGAAAGCAGCGTTTCGCAGACAAGACCTTTTCGGTTGCCAATCCTGGTCCTGATTTTCCACGGACTTGGACCTCTCGCTTTCAGGTGGAGACAGATGGTCGCATTTCAAAGACAGCTCCGACGAAATTTGGCCTTGCAAAGCTTGAGGTGGACTCTGTCTTTGAACAGACTCTTTTGAACGACATCCTTCCAATGGCAGCCCCGGAGTTCAACAAGATCACAGAAGATGGAGTTGCTTTTCGGATCTACAAGATTGGAAGTTTGGAGGCAGGGAACTGCTTGCTCTATTTTGCTCTTTGCAAGTGCACTTGTTTTGGTTCGTTGCCCGGGATAGACCAAACGTTCAGACAGATGGTGGAAGGGGTAGCAGGTTCCAAAGCACAGCTAAACTTGACGTCAAAATACCTTGAATTGGGACATTCAAATGGAATCAAACGGGTTTGTCTGAAACTAGGTTATTCTCCAAATTTCTCCACTTTCATATTGGTGGTGTGTCACCATTTTTCCTCCAAATTTCTCCAAGAAAAGAGGTCTACCACGGTATTATGCCATGGAGATCTTGACATCGAGCCAGGTGCGAAGCATCCAAGAAGCCGAGGGCTCCGAGAAGATCTGCGTGGTCTTCTCCAGTGGCGTTGAGGCCTGGAAGGCCAAGGCCGCCAAGAGTCAGTGGCAGGGTTCGGCCTGCAGGGAGAAAGTGGTCAAAGTGAGAATGTTTGTGGAGGCCATGGAACATGATCCTCAGCCGAAACGGGGGGTTGGGGATGGTCTAGGGATGCTTAGATGATCTTCGATGCTTAGATGTTAATTCAGACTCTTAGGATTCTTAAGTTGTATACGATGAGTCAGTGTAAGCATGCAATGTGCTTGTTTAATCTAGTCTCTACACTCTACTATATCAACTTGATATAATTTGATCCAATTTGGACATGCTGTATCACTGCAATTACATGGCATGTGATTTGCGCACGCACCTGTGTGTCTATACATCTTACCAGATGCAGTGTATGAGACATATACATGAAGGTACATGCGCGCGCGCGCCCACACAGAAAACACCTGACTTGCCGCGCCAGTGCCAAGGAAGCTGCCCATGGTCGTACTGGGCGCAATTTCTACTTGGTCTTGGCATCTTTCCTTGGCTTCGAAGTTTTTGTTTGAGCTCAGGAATGAACAAATTAATCAATAAGCAGACGGATATCCAAGTGTTATATACAGTAGATGCGTGTATACATATATATATATATTTATTTAGTTAAGTATTTTTATACGCCCATGTCTGTAAGCGACCTCAACCATTTCAGGAAACCGAAGGGCAGAGCTGCCTGGTAACAGAGCTGAGAGATGGTTCTGTGTCCTGGCTCTCCAACCCCAACAACTTGGAAGATCGGAACTCCTTGGCGAAGCTGCTGTTCCAAGCTGATTGCAAGGACTCCGCAGGAAGTTCTGAATGATGATTTTGATATGCCTTGATATATTTTGACATGTTTTGATAGATTTTGATGTTGTTGAACATGGCCCCCCAAAAAACCTCGGCATTGCAGGAGTTGGCAAATGCCCACATTCGACCGCTTGCGGTTTGTGGTCGTTTGTGGTTGTATAGTGTTTTCCACGCTGGTAATTACGTGTAATTACCTCATGGCTCCATGAACATGGGCCGTCATGACCCATTCCGGTGCTGCTTCAAAGGATTCAATCTTTGTGCCAGATGTGAAGGCGTTCCAGAAGAGCCTTCATCTTAGTGCAGGTGCGTTTCATGTCCTTGAGTTTGAAAGGATTTCTTATGATGTCCTGCTGCCTGGCTGGGATTCCCCAAGGGAATTCGGACCCCAAGAAGATGCCGCAGGTGACAACAAGCAGTATGCCAAAGCGATCTTCAAACATATCGCAGTCAAAGAGATGTCCGGAAAATGGGGAGGCAGCATCAAGCAAAGGAGCACATCCTCGTGGCTTGATAGCACGAAAAGCATTTGGGACCCTATTTTATGTTTGATGGGTTTTCTTGTGTGGAGGCGTGGCACCCCAAGAATCTCCAAGATATCCTCACAAATCCGTATCCCAACCGGCAGAGGCTTCTCAATCGTGCTTTTTGAGACTTTCAGGCGCGGGCTTGTGAGATTTCGTTGGTGCGAGAGTGGAGTATAGCCACAGATCCCAAAGGCCCGTAACCGAAAAAACGTTGACTTGCGGAAGCAATCATGATTTCAAGATATTTCAGTCTTGCAGAATCAGATCATAGATGGGTCTCGTGAACATGAAATGTGCTTAAGCACAGGGCCACGCTTGCCTTGGCTAGCTCTACCGCACATCATAATACTGCACACACACACACACATCACACACACACACATATATATATATATATATATATTATATCATACGTCATCATATATAGATGTACATTCTTGAGGGAGATGTGAATACATCATCACACACACATACACACACACACACATGCCGTGAATCTTCCAAGTCTCTAGGCGAAAGGAGATGACTTGTGACCTGCTACTGTCTAATCCGTCTATATGTGTAGATTTCTGATTTGAATTTGGATCCTAGCCTGGCTCTTCCTCTCCAAGACATGAGCCAAGGATCGGAGGAATTTGCTGAGAGGCTTCTAGCAGGGTCTGACAGAGACACATAGGGCATAGGGATGAAATCAGGGGCTAGAAGGAGTGTTCCGTTTGATGCTGAACATTCACTTATGACATTTCCTATCCTTCAGATGCGCTGAATTTAGATGAGCAGAATGTAAAACTGTGTTCGGATGCGGCGTGTTTGCTGTGGAGCTCCCTTTGAACTTGCCATGCCACATGCTATGAACATAGACGTAGAGTTGGGCCTTCAAAGACATACTCGACTCATGAAAGCAAAGAACATGCAGGATTTAGGGAGGCCGTTACTGTATAGGACTCCAGTGGGCCCTTCATGTGAGCAAGGACATCACAGTAGGCAACTACCGACTTAGGCATTTAAATCTTTAGTGTGAAGCTGCTTCCGGTGGAGAAAACTGAAAACGGCGCTGCGTCCGCCGTCGGTTTTTTTCTCCGCACCATCTCAACTGGAGATGATGTGGGGATGCCAAACTGGCTAAAGCGGCTAAAGGATTCTAAAGGGTCATTCATGGATATTAAGGGAATGATCTATGTATTTGGACCCCCCGAACTAAAACAGCAGCTGTTTTGTTGATGGGGTTGACGTGGGTTGACCCGTTGGTCATTCCCAATTTCATTTCTGATGCTGAAGTCGCAGCCATTGGTCCTCGCATTTGAGTGGCTTTGCCACCTCGGTTTCCAGCCAATGGCGCAGGCAGGGAACACCAATTGGATGGGTTGATTCACAATGATGCATCCTCCAATCTTGCATCCGGGTTGAGGTTTTTGATTTATGATCTTAAATGTCATCAAGGATCACCTAGTTCTGCAAGAAACTTGTAGGTTTTCTGCTGAAATGTCTAACTTCAATTCGTGTCAGCTCCATTTGGTTTGCAGAACGGCAGGCTGCGCAGTCCCCAACAGAGATGCCCAGTGTTGAGGCATTTCAGACTGGCGCGACTTGAGGGGCCAAGGTTTACGACTTGTGAGCGCTACTATAGTCTTTGAGAATTTTGCCATGTCTCATGATGTCTCATGATGTCTCATGCATCTCAGCAGCACTTGGGTGGTTCAACTCTGATCCGACAGGCGAAGGTGAAGCGCAGAGGCTTTTCTCAATGGGCCTCTCAGGATGCCGAGGTGCTAGTGCCGGCAGCGGATGCAATAGGACTGATAGGAGACCTCAAGGATAACTGGCAAGTGCACTGGATCAATTTTGAATACACTGGGCTTCTAAGATCTTTTGAGCATCATCTAGTATTCTCCTTTTGCTCACTTGGACTGAAAGAGAGTTATGAAAGCACACCAGGTATCACCAGGTTGCTTTGTGTTTAGTGTCACCATTGCACAGGTGTGGGTGCACCACCATCAGCATGAACGGATGTTTTTTTTTCGGGGTTTGGGCAGGAAAGGGGGCGTAGCACCAAAGTCATTCTATCCCATTCTCATCATCCAATATGCATTACATGCGAAACAAAATGACACAAAGCCAGACTCAGCTGCCCACCAAACACTGGCTGCAGCTGGTTCAGGTGCTTCCCATCACAAAGTCCATCAGTTCCATCAGTTCCACCGAGACCACCACGTTACTTGGATGACCACGGAGATCCACCGAGTCGAGTTGATGGGTCCCACTGGGTCCCACTGGGTCCTCCGAGGTCTATAGATTCGGAGTCTGCGGTGGCTTCCTGTGATGCGATCCTGGCAGCTTGGAGATCTCGAGTGGCGATTTCATCCAAAAGACATCGGATTTTTCAATGGATTTGCCATGGTTTCCCACATGAAGATCGATGAACATGGGGAGTCAAGCACGATACAAGCAGCAAAAATTGCGCAAAAACGGGTGGCATTTTGAAGTTGTGAAGCTCTGTCCCAAGGCTGAAATAGGCGTCGATGACGAGAAAGAAGCTCTCCGGCAATATGCAGAAAAGTTTGGTGAGTGCCGAGATGGCACAGAAGCAGGCCTTGGTTTATTTCTTGTCTTGCCATTATAAATTGTTATTCTTCTTATTATTATTACTGCTGCTTCTGCTAGTACTACTGCTATTGTTATCATCGTCATCATCCTCATCGTCATCGTCACCGTCATCGTCACCGTCATCGTCACCGTCACCGTCATCGTTATCGTTATCGTGATCCTCATCATCCTCATCCTCATCCTCATGCTCATCCTCATCCTCATCCTCATCCTCCTCCTCCTCCTGATCCTCATCATCCTCATCTTCATCCTCATCCTCCTCCTCCTCCTCATCCTCATCCTCCTCCTCCTCCTCATCCTCATCCTCATCCTCATCCTCATCCTCATCCTCATCCTCATCCTCATCCTCCTCCTCCTCCTCATCCTCCTCCTCCTCCTCCTCCTCATCCTCATCCTCATCTTCATCCTCCTCCTCCTCCTCCTCATCATCATCATCATCATCATCATCAATAATATAGATCTTATTCGTATTGCTATTAAACCATGCCTTTTGCACCTCAAGTTTTTTTTAGTAATTCTGGCTGCTTCAGTCGCGAATTCAATTGACCCCTGGCACATGAGAACTGCTGGTGATGGCACGGCAGGCTATACCCGTACGGCCTTCCCATGGTTCAAGGGCCCAGCTCCAAAGAAACCAGACACAGTGTCAGCGGAGGCGTGGCTCACGTAAAGATTCTGTTGTTTCAATTTGGTTCATAGTTGCTTTTCATAATTGCTATGAATTGTTTCATTCGATCCCAGAATTTAAAATGAATCATTTATTATATACATACATACATATATATATATATATACAATTTTATGTGTATATATATCGTATGGTTTCAAATCTCGGCTACTTGTGGCTTGGATCATCTTCCGCCTGGTGATTTTTCCCAATGGAATCACCGCAGGTCCTCGAGGCGGCCCTGACCAAACCAAGGGCAGCGAAGGTCAAGCAGGATCTCTGGGAACTCGACTCTGAGGCCTGGAAGATCTGGAAGTTTCAAGATGTTTCACCATTGATGAGAATTCCAAGATGATTTAAGGACCCCAGGATCGTTGTCGTTTGAGTAGCCTAAACTTCTCTGGATTTGAACACTTGAAAGTGATACACCTGCGCTGCTGAATCTTGGCAGGGAGAAGAGGTGCCTCTGTGCACGCGCTGTTCCTTGCCGGTGGGCGAGTTCTCGTACCAGGGCCGCGAGGGAAGGCAGACGTGTGTGCACACCGAGNCAGGGAGAAGAGGTGCCTCTGTGCACGCGCTGTTCCTTGCCGGTGGGCGAGTTCTCGTACCAGGGCCGCGAGGGAAGGCAGACGTGTGTGCACACCGAGTGCATGGCCCAGATGCTGAGTCAGGATCGGCAGGTAGCTGAGGACAACAGGGCAAGACGTGAAGACTTGAAGAAGCAAAAGAACCGCCAGGAGTATGACATCGGCTGGCGAATGGATAGCGTCCCCAAGAATGTGCGTTTGGCAGAGCGCATGGGATGCAGCCCGGCCCCACAAGGCTTGTGCTGCTTGGTTCTGGATGAGGCTTCTCGCACAGTGAAGGTGGCAGCAACCTTGGAACCATCTGCTGCAATCAATTTGGAGTATTTGCTGCTGGCACTCAAGGTCAGGAGAACGGCAAAGCGGGAGCCACTCTTTTCCTTGGACCCAGTTGATCCACACAACTTGGAGAAGACTCCGCAGAAGAAGGTCTATGAACCCAGTTGGCTGGCTGGCACCAGCGTAGGAGATGTCATGTTCCAGGCAGACTACTTCCTCAAGGAACTGGCTCTTGGTGAGTACTCGATGCCCGTCTCCGACTCAGNGGCTGGCTGGCACCAGCGTAGGAGATGTCATGTTCCAGGCAGACTACTTCCTCAAGGAACTGGCTCTTGGTGAGTACTCGATGCCCGTCTCCGACTCAGCGGCAATTGCGTATGGGCTGTGATATCTACTTATATTTTGCATCTATCACGCAACATGTGATGCCCCTGAATGTATTTGTATATATTTGTATCATCTTGTATACAATATGTTGTGGCTAGGTCAGGCTTCATCGCACTGGGCTGAGGTCGTAGGCATGCTGAGTGTCTTCGACTGGTCTGAGATGACCATGAAGCCGAACAAGGGATGGGCAGGGCGCGAGTGGTTTGTGGTGAGGAAAGCAGAGGTGCGGATGTCTGAGGACAATACCCTGATTCCGCATGTGAAGATGGGAGTGGAAGCCCGAGAGCAGGTGGTAACACCCAAGGGATTGGAAGATGCAGCAGTCACACTTCCACAGCACCCGCTGAAGAAGTTCGCAGATGCTTTCACCAGGAACTTTGACCTGATTGCTGAGCGCAAGAGCGTAGTGTTCCACTTGCGGGAGNACACTTCCACAGCACCCGCTGAAGAAGTTCGCAGATGCTTTCACCAGGAACTTTGACCTGATTGCTGAGCGCAAGAGCGTAGTGTTCCACTTGCGGGAGCTCGCAAAAGCCTCGGTGATGGCAAAGTACCTGATTGACTCTAAGGCTCGCCTTGACCCTACCTGGTATCAGATCGCAGATGACATTGTAGGAGCCACAGAGCCAGAAGCTTACCCTGAGATCCCACAACTTTGGAACATGCGTGGCAATTCGCGCATTCAGCTGAAGGATGGCAAGCTAGTGGATGTCATCACTGGTGGCNCCAGAAGCTTACCCTGAGATCCCACAACTTTGGAACATGCGTGGCAATTCGCGCATTCAGCTGAAGGATGGCAAGCTAGTGGATGTCATCACTGGTGGCTACAGCAACTTGCAGGCCATCTACGGTGGTGTGGAGTTCCTCGACCAAAACATTCCAACTTTTCAATTCTCGTGCAAATATGGCAATGGACAACAATCCCAATAACTTTCTATAAATGACTTTCCCAGTGAGAAACTTGCAGTTACAGAGGATTTTCATGGATTTCTCCTATTTTCCTTGGATTCTTCCACACCAGATAAACATCCACTGGGGATTGGAATTCTTCCAGCTTTCCATGGAGAACACCGGAGTGTCCAAGCCAGTAGGGAGAACCTACAACCAATCATTACATAGAATGAAGAATTATGGTATCAGCAACTGTAGTTACGATATGTTACAATTGTAGAGTAATGATTCACATCGTAGGGTTTCTACATAAGGGGTTCACATTGTTCACATTGCCCAAGTTTGAGCCATTTCCCGCCCCAAATCGAGGTTTGGCTTGGATCGATTTGAGCTGACGCAGCGTCATGCACTTCAGGGCCAGCAGAAGCCTGGGGTTCCTTGGCGGGCCGAATTGTGCTGACAAGTGTTTGCTGTGGCAGGGTGCAAGATGATGATGATGATGATGATGATGATGATGATGATGATGATGATGATGATGATGATGATGATGATGAATGTGATTGTGATTGTGATTGTGATTGTGATTGTGATGATGATAACGACGACGGCGACGACGACGACGACGGCAATGGTTCTTGCTCTGGTTCGTTGGAGCTAGCGTTCTCGTGCCTTGGGGAGGTTCCCTTGGCGCAGTCCGGCCGCCCGTTGTTCATGCCGCAACGATTCCAGCTGGGACAGCGCGCAGAGATGCCACAGGGTGTGGATTTGAACTTGGACAAGTTTTCCCTGTCTAGTGAGGAGAGGTTTGTTGGTCGACTGCCGCCCTGCAGTGGTGGCCCCGAATCCATGGAGGGCCGCACCCAGCTTGGAAAAGCTTTCTTGCAAAGCTTGCAGCAACAGACCTGGCCCGGCATGAAAGAGGAGAACCAGAAGCTGCTTGTGGACATCTACAACGTACCCCAGTGCGATCGCACACAGGAAGGAGACAGCTTCATTCCACCGGATCCAAACATGGAATATGTCACCAAGGTTCGCACGTTGGTTTCTGAGGAGGAGTCCACACGTGACAGGAGAAAGCAGCGTTTCGCAGACAAGACCTTTTCGGTTGCCAATCCTGGTCCTGATTTTCCACGGNACGTTGGTTTCTGAGGAGGAGTCCACACGTGACAGGAGAAAGCAGCGTTTCGCAGACAAGACCTTTTCGGTTGCCAATCCTGGTCCTGATTTTCCACGGGCTTGGACCTCTCGCTTTCAGGTGGAGACAGATGGTCGCATTTCAAAGACAGCTCCGACGAAATTTGGCCTTGCAAAGCTTGAGGTGGACTCCGTCTTTGAACAGACCCTTTTGAATGACATCCTTCCAATGGCAGCCCCGGAGTTCAACAAGATCACAGAGGACGGAGTTGCCTTTCGGATCTACAAGATTGGAAGTTTGGAGGCGCTGCTTGCTCTTTGCAAGCGCGATTCTTGTCGCTCTTGAATCCAATAGTTCAAAATCCAATAGTTCAAGAGCTGAAACTCACCCCATTAAATCCCATTAAATCACCAACAAATCACCATGGAATCCCATTAAATCACCAACATCAACCTTCCAAGAGATCCAAGAGTTGTGGTGGGTGAGCAGCCAATCCAGACCGCTCGAACGGATGTTCGGAAAGGGGGCTGTAGGTTAGAAAGAGCTGCGTGAGTTGACATAGAAACTGAAATTGACCATCCCAAACACAAACCAAGGGAAAAGACATACAAACGTGATTAAGCGCACATATATAATCAACACATAAATAACATATAAACATCATAAACAAATACACAAATAAAGTTAAACAAATGTATCAAGGCATCATCAAAACATATCAAAACACCGTGACTTTCCAGGTGCGAACCATCCAAGAGGCCGAGGGCTCCGAGTTCGTCTGCGTGGTCTTCTCGAGTGGCGCGGCGGCCTGGAAGGCGCAAAGCAGCAAGGCCGAAGGTGCTTTGGCCCAGGAGAGCCTCAGCAAGTGCCGAATTTTTGTGGAATCCCTCGACCAGGAGGTAGGGGCCGGTAGGGCTGGTGCTGGTTTGGGATGGGGTTACAGGGATGGGATGGGGTTGGGGCCGGCAACGACAGGGACCGGAGAAGATCAGTGGATGGTGGTGTTGGAATTTGATGAATTTGGGTGGTTCCAGGGGTGCATGCCTTCTTGTCCCGATTTGACATTTGCATCCATTGAGCTGATAAAGATTGATAACGGGTGATGATTTCACGGCTTCTTGTCATGGCCCCTCATGAAGCCACTAGGTCCAGATGGATCATGCCTCCTGCCACTACTACACAGTGCTGGAAACCAAGCAGGGCAGCATCGTGGTGACTGAGATCTTGGAGAATGGTGAGGTGTCCTGGGTACAAAACCCAAACAACTTGGAGGATCGCAACTCTTTGGCCAAGCTGCTGTTCCAAGTGGACTGCAAGGAGGGCGTTTCCGTCAGAGATGTCTTGGACTTGTGCTCCAGTCGCTGCCTTAGTGCTGTGTGATGGTGGCCCAATCAAGTCATTGTGTCATAGGCCATCGGATGTCACCGTCATCAGTCGATGACTGTAGGTTTTGGATGATGTTGGTGGCTAGCTGGAAGAAATCAGTTAATCATCAGTTGAATCATCAGCAGATCATCGGTTCATCATTTAAACGGATGTGTCTGAAAATGGGGCAGCCCCAAAATGGCAGTGTTCGAATAGGGACAATGACCACATCAACCAGTGATAACCAGTGTTTTTTTTCCTGTACCCCATGTTCAGACAAACATAGACAAACCATGACCATGACCCAAACAAATCATTCTTTACCTGCGGGGCCTTCAACCCATAGAAACCCAAACCATTCGTATTACCTTCAGGTACATCACTTCTTCAGTTCACTGAGATCATCACTACATTCAAATCACTGGTTCTACTGAGCAACTCTCAATGAATCAATGAATCAACAAATAACATCATAGATAACGAATCAACGCCATTCTTTCAGGTACCTGGAGCCGGAAACACTACAGCAAAGCCATCTACAAGTTGGTCTCTGGTCGCAGCTTCCGTGGCCAATGGGGTGGTCAGGTGCGGCGCTATACAGCTCCGCCACCCACTGGCATCGCAGAGTTGGGCAACACCAAAGAGGTGCTGAACGTCATGTGGCTCGCGAGGTGCAAGGGGATGGGAAATCCCCGAACTCAATGGAGATTTCTCAATGGGAACATCATCTATTTAAATGTTATAAATGGGGGATTTTTAAGTACTCGTATATTGATTTTGTGACTAGTTCATGTCAGTTATTTCTATTTTTTCATATGGGGGTTTGGACGCCGAACTTAAGATTTATGCTGATCGGTCAAAATTGGGGCACCAAGGGGCCTGCTTATTTTGACTTGTACCCATGTATCAACGTGGAAGGTAGTTGTGCAATTCTCATGAGTTTTCCTTAATTGGAAAGACTTGGTGTGGGAGAAGGCAACTGTGGTGGAGTTTTGAGTGGTTTTGTTTCTCTCCCTGTGAGGAACGGCTCCAAGCGCCACTGATGACAAGGCAAAGGCAGTATATCAGATTTACCAGCATTTATCAGCATCTACCACTGCTTAGAGTGGCCATAGCCTGACTGCAGCCGGGGGTTGGAGTGCGACAGCTTCTCGAAGCTGTGACCTTCTTCGAATCGAGACAAAGTGCAGTGCTGCGAAGCGCTTGTTGGCAGTTTATCAGTTGAGTTCCTGAAACATAGGGTGACATTCAAAAAAACCTTACCAGGCAAGCCTTATGGGATGGTCGTTTGAATCATAACAGGGTCTTCTTTAGGCTGGTGGTGAACACAGTGGGTACAAGCTATGAGCGGTCAGATCTAATTTTTGTTTCTGCCCAGAACCAGATCTCAACAAGACGCCTAAGGGTTTTGACAAAGATGTTCCGTGGCACTTTTCACGAGGTGTCCCCATCACTTCCTTCGCGCCACATCTGTAAACACTGCGCTTAAGGTGGGGCTTTAGAGGAGGAGCTGGGGACCCCAATGGCTGCTGATCCATGCCATGTTGCTGCTGATCACTCTGCAGCTGAAAAGAATGGCATGCATTCAGCCACACTCATCCACAGCTGATAGAAATATCCTTCGACACATTCGCTTTCCCATCTCCAACTGGTTGGCCCTGTGGGCCGTGATCCAAGGCGGAAATTGCCTTCCTCTCAGCGACGGCCGGGGTTGCGGATAATGCTCTAAAATGCTCCAAAGACAAGGATTGGATGGAGGCAGACAATGGTATCACTCATAAACTCTATTCAGGTGCTGTGGGGAGTTTGCTGAGGTCTGCAGTTCAGCAGGACAAGCTGTGCCAGCTAAGTGATCAGGCTGGTACTGTAGAAATGATGAAGGCAGGTGTGACCACTCTGGACCCAGTCCATGAAATCCAAGGCTTAAAGTACGCTGACAATACAATGCTGATGTATAAAGAATACCCCGTACAGGTATGGTATAGGTATGGCAGAGGTAGACTCATGAAGGTCATAAGACGAACGGGCTGGGCCTTGAGGGGTGCATTTTTTGGGCAGATTCCGATAGCAGCTGAAGAGGTTCAAGGGCGGCAAGCTCTCAAGGGCCCGGTGGGGTGCAGCCCCGCAGCTGGTGGCGAGGGCCGCCGTAAATTTTGAGGCGCAGAAAGGTTCCTGGTCTTGGCATGTCTTGGCTAAGACGATTCTGCGGCACTTCATGTTTTCTGTATTGTATCACTGTAGATTGCCTTTTAGGCTTCCCACCCTTTTTTTTAAGCGGTTTGGTTCGGTTCGGTTTCACAGGAACCTGACCGAAAGCATGTTCGGTTCGGTTCCTCACAGTTCGGTTCCTACAATCCGTTTTTTCCGGTTTCACCGTTCCAAAGTGTTCGGGTTGAGAAATGTTAATTGCTGCCACGAAAGTACAGACAGGAACATATAGATGATTGCATAATTGAACTACTAAGTAGCAAGCCAGATCACAGTCAGAGTAATCAAAACACGAGGACCAGTCGAGTAAACGGTGTGGGATGCCTTTTGCCACGAGTAAATGNATGCCCAACATAAGCAGCCTCATACTGATCGGAACCTTCAAACGGTTCGGTTCTTCCGGTTCCCGGTTCGGTTTCGGCCCTGTACGGTTCGGTTCCATTGCCCATTACTTCCGGCTTCAGGGTTCCAAATTGTTCGGGTTGAGAAATGTTCATTGCTGCCACGAAAGTAAAGACAGGAACATATGGATTGCATAGTTGAACTACTAAGTAGCAAGCCAGATCACAGTCAGAGTAATCAAAACACGAGGACCAGTCGAGTAAACGGTGTGGGATGCCTTTTGCCANATGCCCAACATAAGCAGCCTCATACTGATCGGAACCTTCAAACGGTTCGGTTCTTCCGGTTCCCGGTTCGGTTTCGGCCCTGTACGGTTCGGTTCCATTACCCATTACTTCCGGCTTCAGGGTTCCAAATTGTTCGGGTTGAGAAATGTTCATTGCTGCCACGAAAGTAAAGACAGGAACATATAGATTGCATAGTTGAACTACTAAGTAGCAAGCCAGATCACAGTCAGAGTAATCAAAACACGAGGACCAGTCGAGTAAACGGTGTGGGATGCCTTTTGCCACGAGTAAATGCCCAACATAAGCAGCCTCATACTGACCGGAACCTTCAAACGGTTCGGTTCTTCCGGTTCCCGGTTCGGTTTCGGCCCTGTACGGTTCGGTTCCAGTACCCATTACTTCCGGCTTCAGGGTTCCAAATTGTTCGGGTTGAGAAATGTTCATTGCTGCCACGAAAGTAAAGATAGGAACATATAGATTGCATAGTTGAACTACTAAGTAGCAAGCCAGATCACAGTCAGAGTAATCAAAACACGAGGACCAGTCGAGTAAACGGTGTGGGATGCCTTTTGCCACGAGTAAATGCCCAACATAAGCAGCCTCATACTGATCGGAACCTTCAGTTCTTCCGGTTCGGTTCCTGTCGGTTCCGCTTTCCGGTTCCCGGTTGGGTTCCGCGGTCATCCTGCCTTTTGTTTTCTCTTTTTTTTTGAGACTCCAGTTTTTGCCCCAGCGACAGGCGTGTTATGGAGGCCCTTCGCCAAGCCACAGGGAGCATCGAAGCCTTCCTGGGAGTTGGTTCCAGCACTGCCCTGGTGTTGACCTGGCTGGTGATCCTCCTGAGCGTCTACATCAGCTTGCAGCTCTTTCAGGTGCAGATACGATTCAGATGGGCAAGTGACATGAGGGTTTGAAGTGGGGGATTAAGTAACAAAAACATTCAAACACATAGGCACAGAGAAATGGGAATAATAGAGTGAGATAGAGTGAGTATAATAGATATAACAGACGAGTGCTTTGATTAAGTTTCATGTAAGCTTAAAAAAACATGAGCAGATTTTGGGAATAAATCTAAGAAAATGCGATGAATTCAGTTGCTGCAGCAGTTTATCATCCTCTTTGTAGGATGCTCCGTCGTATCCAGCAGAGAAGTTTCAAACAGGTCCACCTTCTCATGCATTCTGGTTGTCACCTGGTCGTTTCAACTGTTCTTTTCCTTTGGTAGTGGCATGATGATGCCCACTAGCTTTCGTGTGTGCGATTTCTCAACCTCCAGCCAGTCTTCCGAAACCAGCTGCCTTTAGCTAGATCAATGCGTTGCATCCTGTAGGTCTTTTCTGGCAATGCGCTGGGAAGAAGTCGTCGATCCCGAGGGAACGTCACGCTGATGCTGGGTCACTGGGAAAAAAGGCTTGATTATGAAGACGCAATAAGACGCAAATGTTGTCGGCTTCCCTCATGGAGGTCTCCGAGAACTGACTGTCCGGAATTGGATGAAAGGAAAATTCAACTGGAACTATGTTTCACGCGAAAAGCCATGGTTTGCCGTATATTTTTCCCCTGAATCCAATGAGAACCGAGATGTAGATCATGTCCCCCTGGCGCGGCTGCATGCGCAGCCTAGGTCAGTGCGGTTCCGGTAAGACGGCCACCTTTTTCCGTCTCCGGGACGGCGAGGAGGCCATGGCATAGCTATATATATATATATATTTGTATATTATTTCAGATATTTTGAGATATGGTTTTTGGAATATTTTGGAATATATTGTTGAATAGAAACAGAATGAAATAGATGTATTATGACAGATTATGACGACTGATTTTTAGCATGACTGAGATGCGTGGATTGGACCACCATTGTTGGGGTTATCCGCAGATGTGTAGGGTCTGGTCCTCACCCCATGTGGCATGTTAGGCTGTCAAAATAGCATATTTGAGGTGCTCTGACCTACTCAGTTTTGAACCATTCCCATATTGATCCCATTTGGCGGGTGTCGTGGAGTGTAGATTTGTTTCGCACTGTCACGGTTGTAGTTCCGAGACAGCTGCTGGGTCTGGGTCAAAATTGAGGTATCAATCCTCAAAACTAGTACTGTACCCTCCTGTAGTCAAACATGGCAATGGGGAAATTCATGAAAATTCCCCATAAACAGGGGGTTTAATGGGAAAAACATCTATAAATTGTGTTGAATCACTATTGAATCCACTTTGTGGGAGGTTGATATTGGATGATATGGAGCAAGATGGGCAGTTGAGTGATCCCTTGCGGGCCAGGTTCAGACGGTTTCGTCCCTGCAACTGCAGCGTGACAGCTTCCCAATCAAAGCTGGGGAGAACCCTGATCAGCAGCTCAGCTCAGTGGAGGCTGCCCGGTGATACTGATGGGCGGAAGGAAGCTGTGACTAGTTGCGTGCCTGGGATTCCAAGCCCAATCAAACATATAGTCAAAAGCTATAAATACAGTATCCAACCAAGCCGAAGGCATATGTCATGAAACTGTATAAAGGTAGAATATATACATATAATCATATGTGGATATATTACTATGTATATATATATATATACATACATGTGTATATATATATATGTATATATGCATATATGGATAGAAAGCACTTGTCGATCACATCCAATTTCTATGGCATGGTTTGAATTTGTTCCTTTGACCCTGTGGAGGTGATTGACTTCCCTGGGCACTTGCGCATGAGGGGTAAGGCCAACGACATGCTGCCGGAGGCATGGTGCTGGCAGTGGCTGTGGCATGTCCCTTGCAACGTGGCCCTGGCTAGGCACGTTGCATCATTTACCTGGTGGATTCGGATGACAAGCCGAAGCTAAAGGACGTGTGGTAGCGCTGGGGCTTTGGGTAGGGATCTTGGCAGGGCTTCTGGCGTTCTTTTCTCCATCTCATTCCAAATTCGAGGTATTAAATTTGTAACGCCACGGCCCAGATTGAGCTTTGAAACCCTTCCAGACGTGTGCAAGAGGATGTGGCGGAGCATTTCTACGAGCTCCTCACGAACAGAGCCGGGCCCTTTGAAAAACTTTCCGCAGTCTTTTGCACCCCTTCACTCTTGCACATCCTATGCATCGTTTACCCTCCGGTAATCAAACATGGCAATGGAAAATATCATATTTATAGTTATATAGTTGATATTCCCATTAAAACCTCCATTTACAAGCGATTTTCCCAGCCAGCCATGTTTGATTACCAGAGGTTATCCAGAGAACCTGAGGATATGCTGGAACTCCACACTCCAATTCTCATCGCTTGCAACAAGAGCGACCTCAGCACAGCTCGCTCTGAAAAGTTCATTGTCTGGATCCTAGGGGTCCTTTCCTGACGAGGTTGTCACATCAACAGCTTGGTGGCGTTGAACATAGTTTGAATGGTGGCATCAAAATATGGCATTCACGATGATGGCACGAAACTGCAGATGTTTCATGATCGTTTGACAGAAAGATAATCCCCAAAGATTTGTTGGCACAAGATGCACAAGCTTTGACATTTTCTGACAGATGGAAACTTTCTGCATGTCTAGAACCCCCAAAAGGATTCATGGCTATATGTGTCTATTCTTGGGCGTCACAGGATGCACATGTCATATGCGTCGTTGGAAGGGTGCTCATTTTTTCCATGCGCAGCTGTCAATAGTTTGAGTGGTATACCCCATTTGCCGACAAAGCCCTATTCATGTATATTCTTGTTTTGAGTACCCAATGTTGACGGCGAAATGGGTCTCAGGTCGAAGAAATTGAGAGGGAGATTGAGCAGATGCGAGTCTCACGGGGAGCGACACTCGAAGGACAAGATCAAGCAGACAGCGACTTGGTAGAGATTCAGTAGGGATTTCTTGGGCTTGATGGGATATGCTCTTGATGAATCTATCCGTACATGCACGTAAAACTGCACGTGTGTGCGCATACCACCACAAGCTTGCATAATGTAAATCATGCATGCCAATTCGATATATGCCTTACACTAAGTTGAAGCAGAAGTTCAGACCCCTTCTTATGCTTCCAGTCAACCAGGTGGATTCATGTGTTTGCCATAGATGTAAGACATGATTTCTGCACATTTCTGCTGTATTTGCAGTTTTGCATCTCTGAGGCTACTTGGGCATTGATGGCGAGAAGTTCAAGCTGATGGACAGTCCTGGCACGAACGCATACCAAGCAAAACGCCTTTTGAATCCTTTTGATTCTTGCATATCTTGCATCCAATGGCATTTCCCGTTTAATGCAAGCCCTGGTGAATTCATGTCCAATTCATGTCGATTCCCCCAATTAAAACCCATTGATGTTGAAACAGGTCCGCCGGGCAGCCTGGTGGACTCCTGCTCCTTGCATCCGCTGAGAGGAGCATTCGCCATGCACCATCCAAACCTGCAAAATCTCCGCGAAGAAAAACGAGATTCAACCGTTGAACCTTGGCATTTTGAAACATGAAATAGATGTTGAAATAGATTTTGACACAGCTTTGCGATTTTAAATGTTTTTGACACATCAGACATGGAATTGAACTGCTTCAATAACTATAGGCACATACCGTACCGTTTTCATCCGTTTTGAGGGTTTGGTTACGGGATGTAACCAATGTGAAATGATTGGTGATGTCTGAAAAACAGTGCTTTCTATCCCTACTTGGGGTGATGATACCCTGACCGACTTGCTTATGGTGTGAAACCACAAACCAGACAAGAAGACGGTCCTTGCAGATTGAGTTTCAATTTTGTGTGTCAATTCTCTGAGTTCATGATGGCCCCAGGTATGATTTCTTGATGGAGCAGTACTCCGCATAACCGCGGTTGCTCTAAAGCCTGAACTTTCACAGTTGATTCTGAAAGGTGCAGACTGTTCGGAATGATGTCGGCTTTGTCATCAATGACATGTCGATTTGTTGTCTCTTGATGCACATGCCTGGAGGGTACCAAAGACGTGCCAGGGAAGCTTCAAGAGTTTCTCAAATAGAATAGTACACAATGTGGGTAGGAAGCTTGCCTAAACAAGCCATATCAAGCAAAGATAATTACGCAGCATATCAGTCTCCGGAGGGCCATTTTGAGAAACACTTCTCCGTTGAGAGAGCCAGGGCGCAGAAAAGGCAGTGAATTGCGGGTGCGTGAGGGCTGTTCCAAGCTTTTCTTGGGAGTCCTAGGATTCCACGGTGACAATACGTAGAGATATTATTGCGTTGATGTATGTATATGAAATTGTACACACGCGGAGAGAGAGGTATACACACGCATATATATATATATACAGTTATATACACATGTTTGCTGTGTAAAAAGTATTCACACACACACACACACACGCAGATTCATCTCTATCTATATCCCTACAGTAACTCTCTATCCCTATATGTATTCCTACACATACATACGAATACATACATGCGCGCACACGGCTCACCTGATTCTTTTCCGGCCAGGCTTCAGCTGGCCACTTGCAACTTCAGGTGCAGCCAGGGAGGGGCTGCGAAGTTGGATCCTCTCAGGGTGTCGCGTGTCTTGGAAGCGGATTCCCCCCCGCCTTTGTACCCCGAAGGTTGGAGTGATTTTTTTTATTCAAGCATTATCACCATCACCATCACCATCACCATCACCATCATCATCATCATCATCATCATCATCATGATCATCATCACCATCATCACATTCTTTTGGTATAGATTTTCTGCTTCGTTTTTCCTTATACTTCGTAATTCATAAACATCATTCTCCTCTTTTCAAGCTTCTCTCTCTGCCTCTCTCTCTCTCTCTCCTCTGTTTCTCTGTACTTCTCTATCTCGTCCGTCCCGTACACCCATTCTCTAAGCATCAAGCCCACAAAGCAGCCAAAGCATTCATCTTCAGTTCCCGTTTTTGGTGTTTCTTGTCTCTCTTCGGACGCCCGCTGGCAGCATCCCAGCCAGCTAGCTCTGGTACCTTCCCCCCCTGGCCTCAAGATGCCTCAAGTTTACATCCCGAGAAACCTTGGATTGCACATGGTTGTGTTGCAAATCGCCTTCTTTTGAACAGAAACTCATACTGATATACAAATTTAGGGGATTCACGGTTGTCATGTTTGATTGGGGACTGAAGTGACCAAGTGACGATCGAGAAGCAGCGGTCGAGGGCTTGGAGCTGGAATTGGCGCAAGTGAAGGATGCATATGCAACGCTTGGGGCCAAGTTGGGGGGAGATGCGGGAGTTTTTTTCACAGTACGCAGGACATGAACCCCTTGGCAATCAGATATTCCAAAGGGAACTCCCATTAAGGTGTTCGTAAATCATCCAGAAATCCTCATCAGGTGATTTTTCCGTGGTTTGATTATCAGAGAACCATCGAGAAGCTGTGGACAATTATCGTTTTTGATGGAGACATATGGAGACATCATGTATAGTTGAGCGATTTTTAAAGATGTTAACTCCATCATTTCTCGCCGCACGTCATATCTCAGGTTTGAGACCCGACACCATGTGGAGGTGCAGAAGCTGAATAGTGACATGGAAGAGGTGCGCAACCAGTGGAAACATGCGAAACATGCTGATGTAATGGGGATATAAGGAGGATCTACATGGATTTACCATGAAAAATTGGAGGATTTGACTATATAGAGGATACTACAGGATGGGGGTTTCCCAATGTTTCCCATGGGATCGCTGAAGGGCTTGGGTGAGGGGATGGGCCGCAATTGGACCTGAGGTGAGGCATCGGGCAGAACGAGCAGAGCAGGAGGGAGAGGCGGTCGCCGGGCTCTTGGACGTTGCTGATGTCCAGCTTCTGCCTGAATTTTGAGGCAAGCTTTGTATGGGCCAAAGTTGGAAGATGTTGGGATACTAGTTAGAATTAGTTAGATCTAGTTAGTTTAATACCACGGATGATCAAATCTGTGGGCTGAGTGTTGGCTCACCCACAGCAGATTCAAAACTTGGCTTTGCTGGTTCTTTCAACATGTTTCAAGCATAGCTTGGATGATGAATCCAGTTGGCGAACATGCTTGCGATGGGTTGAAACCAAAAACCATTTGAGGACTAGTGAAAACATTGCCATCACTCTCAGGCCCAGGACTTGGAGAAAGAACGTGGCGAAGTGCAACGTACGGGCGCCTGGGTGCTTCGGGTAGTGGGGTTCTTCAGAATCAGCGAGAGCAATTCAGAGCAATTGACCTCAACACAAAAAAAACCCAAGAAATACACATTTGAAATGAAACATCACACTTTTTACTCGGAGAATCATCCATAAATCATCCATAACCGGGGTAATACCGGGGTATTTTCCATTGGGTACGACTGGGTACAAGTTATCAGCGGCGCCGTTGTTTGGACCTTGGCGTTTCATTGCCATTGCCTGGCGCAACAGCTGGGCCTCAAAATCGCATCCCAGCGGCCCGGCCGGCTTCCACGATGGCGGGGCGGAGACGTTTGAAGGAGCTCTTTCAAAAGCAGCTTGGTAAGGTCGAAGTGAACACAAGTGAACTACATATGGAGTGAGCCGCTGGAAGGTGGGAACTGTTTTTTCTCCCTTTGCTCTCCCAAACGCATCACAATCAAGATGAATTACTTGGTGGGAAGGTGGGCCCATTGGAAACTACTGGTCATGTTGAAATCGAGGCCTATGAATGTCTATGACAGGCCCAAGACCTAAGGGTGCCATGTGCGCAGCCAGGTATGACGTATCTGGTGATGGTGTGCTTTCTGAAGAGGAGATGTCGGCACTATTTGTATCCCTGGGACTCGCAAAGGACTGAGTACCTGCGGCACATCACCTCCGGAATGCTCCAAAACCCTGCTTGATGGAGGTTGATGATGATATAAGAACATGTTTTTTCCTCTCCCCCACTGCATGGTTTCATGGCATCTCATGATATGTCATGCGGATTTCGAACATCCACCATGAGAATGCATACAAAGCAGCAGCAAAGGGGATGACTTGAAGCTTTCCCTGGCCGAAGGAGGACACCAAGCAGATGTTTGAAGCAGCTGATGCAAACAAGGTCAGCTGAGCTCGGCTGCATATGTTTACTGCTTGCAAACCATGGGAAACTGAGATTTCTACTGCGTGAGAAAAGATGTGAAAAACTTCGATGCTGTACTCTGAATGCATATAATTTTTGAAACGAGACTTTTCGGGCCTGTTGTGCATACCTTGGGAGTCTGCCAGGATGGGATGGTTCAGATCAATGAATTCCTGGATTGGCTGATGGGTCAGAAATCATCTGTCAAATATCAACAAGACTCGTACGGTGTGGAATTCACTATCAGCAACCCCTCGGACCGTGTGGACAAGCGCTTCACTCTGACCTTTGACAAGTGCGCCTTGGACGTACTGGTGTGCTGGTCTTTGATTTCTTCCCATGGGGTGAAGCGAAAACGAAGCAGTCCTGAAGGGAAAGCAACCCCTGGTCACAAGCACAACAATCCCCCCCAAAAACAACAAGCGAACCATTTTGGGCCCAAGGCTTTGGAATACCCTTTCTGAGCTGTTGACAAGCACAGTTAACAGAAAAACAATGAAAAAACGGTTTCTTTATGTTTCTTTAAGCAACAGAATGCTTCTTTCTGGGAGGTGCTTCTCCGACCCAAAACCAGGGCCCCAAAGGGAAGGCGGATGTCCCAAAGCCTTGATTGATTATGGGATTCACGGAGAATGAAAGTGATTCTACGTCAATTCAATCATTGTCATTAGAGTAGATCCTTGGAGTATGTAAAATGATAGACATCTATGTGCATGTGTTCTATATTTGCATTTATCGTTTGCATTTGCATCTGCAGCTACATCTACATTACATTACGTTGCATTGCATTAAACCAAATTACATAATATTACATGACATAACAGCACATATATGCATATATTTCTACATGTGTGAATATATACCCACAAATAGCATATATATATATATATGTGTGTACTTATATATATATATATACATGTGTGTATACGCATAGGTTTCGTCCACAGCCAGCGCAGGCCAGAATGTGGACTTTCCAGAGGGAAACCCTGTGGAGTTCTTAGTGAAAGCTGGCGAACAGATTACCAAGAGATGCATCAAGATCTCTGGCTCAGGACGACGCGCCTGTCACATCTCAGATTGATTCAGATCCTGTCAGATTTGAGGTAAAAAGTCACCAGGACGATCCAAAATCAGTCCTGAATCATCATAAATTACTACTCGTACAATCAATTGCCATGGCAGGGAATGATATTCTAGTCAACCATCATCTCCAATCAGACAAAAAGACTGGTAAGGAGATCGTATGATTTGCCAGTCTTCTAGGAAACATAAACTAAGCACCATTCGCTGCTTAAGCTAATTTGTGTTACACCCTTGCGCTGTTCTGTGGGCATGTGCCCATCACTTTCCGTTTGTGTTCCAGTTCTGCCCCTGTTTAAAGCCTTCTTTGCCATTTCTATACTTAAATCCGGCCTCGAAGCTATCGCTGCTACCATTTCACCGTTATGTATGACTATTTATTCGCATGTATTGATGTTTGACTGTAGACCTGAAAATAATACATCGATATAGCTCGCGCGACTTTGCTCTCCAGTGAAGGAAAAAAGATAGAGAGAGTGGTAGATCCAATCGCCTAAATGGTTATGCCATCATATCCCACTATCCCAACTATATTATAACATCTTATAACATCTTATAAACCCCTATTGTCTCATCAACCCCCTCAGTTTCCCGTTTTGGGGGTCCCAGCAGCCAGTAAACAGATCCTGCCAGAACTGGAGGAGCTTGGAGATGGCAGTATCGTTGGGCTGGACGTGCGGAGTTCTGTGGAGTAGAGGAGTCCCCTGGGGCCTTCAAAGATTCTTGGTTGTGTTATTTTGGATGGCCATACTGAACCATACACGCTTACAATGCATATATAAATATATACACATAAATATCCCGGCGGAATTTTCATCGTCCGAGCTTTCAATACAAAATTATAGTTTCGCCGCAGTGAAACGTCTTTTTTTGGGATAAAAAGGGGGTCTCCGAAAGTGAGGGTTTAACTTTTCCACCGACAACCATCGCAGCATTTTTTCTTCTGCGGGGCGCTCGATGTCACATCAAGACAGTTGGTTGATATACTTTGCTGTGAAATTCAGCAAGTCACGTGGGTGTTCCCACCGCCATTGGAAGGATCAAATATAGCGAAAGATTTTCTTATTCACTTTCATCGACCCTTTTGTTGCAGGGACACTGTTGGGCACCGCATCTTTCATCAGCTTCCACCAATTTTCAATACCGCCGGTGTGGACTGAGACAGTGCCCCTAGAACCTACCCTTTTTTCACAATTCGCACTCCTTTGCTATGGTTGCATTGTCGCAACAGCAAGGAATGATGTTTGGCGAGTCCCTTATAACAAGGTAGCACGACGTGGTGTGTGTGTGTGTGTGTGTGCAAGTGCACGAAGAACGTGCAGTAGCGTAACGTGGCACGACGTGTGTGCGTGTGTGTGTGTGTGTGCAAGTGTAAGAAGAACGCGCGGTAGCGTAGCATGACGCATGTGTGCAAGTGTAAAAAGAACGCGCAGTAGCGTAGCATGATATATGTGTGGACGTGTCAGAAGAACGTGCAGTAGCGTAGCGTGACATATGTGACAGTGTAAGAAGAACGTGCAGTAGCGTAGCTGACGTATGTGTGCAAATGTAAGAAGAACGTGCAGTAGCGTAGCATGACGCATGTGTGCAAGTGCAAGAAGAACATGCAGTAGCGTAGCATGACATATGTGTGGACGTGCACTTGACCGTTATTAGCCAACCCACCCCACCCCGCTACCTAGCTACCTAGCTACCTAGCTACCTGTCTACCTATCTACCTATCTATCTATCCATCCATCGATCGATCTATTTATCTATCTATCTATCTACCTATCTATCTAGCCATCCATCAATCGATCTATTTATCTATCTATTTATCTATCTATCTGTCTGTCTGTCTGTCTACCTACCTATATTCGTTGTACATACATGCACGCACACACACATGAGATCACATGAGTAAGTAATAAAGACCTCACTATGACGTCACTATAGATGATGCTTGACAAGGAAAACCATCAAAAACCACGTCCCTTCGGCTTGGTGAATTATTTCAATTCAGTCATATGCACACGCACATATTTGGCGGCCTTTCAAGCGAGCGAGAAACTGATTCCTGATCAACACATTCTGCGATATAGGCGCGCCTGGACTTCTGATGCAATTCACTTCAGCTCCGGACTAGTGTATGCAAACTCAGGTCTGGTTGCAGAGACAACATGCTAAACCTACTAGAAAACTAAACTTGGCGTGTTGTGCATTGCACTGCAAACGAAATGAATTCTAAGTGGGCTTTCCAGTTTACGAAATTAGATGGAAATACCCTGTGGTACTGGTAGCGTAGCTTGAATTAGTGGCCAAGACTGTGATGTCCTGGGATGATGTGCCAAGATCAGAGTTCTACATGGCCTTCCACGCCAACTGTGTCTGAACATGGGGGCCAGTTTAATCTAAAAAATATGGGAAAATTATGTTAACTATCCAACTTTGGGATACCTAATTTCAGACCCAACTGTCAAGCCAAAGCCTTCTAAGGACCCAGAATTTCCTCACGAAGCTTCTAGCATTGGTGTGAACTCGAGCGAATATGGCATGAATCTTCCAGATGTTGCCTGTTTGCTTCATGATATGCAGCTTTATTCAGTGGCCTTTGGATTCTCAACTTTTCGGTGTTTTGTTGTTTGGGAGCGCGTCGCAGCTTTTTGCAGTCATGCATTCTTGTTCTACCGCTGCAGTTTGTTTGCTTGTGTGCTTGTTTGTCCCTTTCTTGCCTGAAGGCAGGTGTATCATGTCATCTCTCCTTTCTCATCCCCTTTCTAGAGTGCGTTTCTCATGTGGCAGCAGCATTTCTTTCCAAAGGTTTCCAAAGAAATGTCAATTTCATCTGCAACCCTCATGACTTTCCAAAGAACTTACATTTCAGAGTCAGCCCAGCTGGAGCAGGGCCCTTCTCGCCTTTTCCAACCCAACTTGGTTCCGGTTTCCAACGAGGTCTGGGTGCAAGCTCGAAGTCTGGGGGATCCGGCCGAAGCCCTGCTGTTTGACAAGGTCCAGCCACAGGATGTGCATCAAGGCAAGCTGGGCGACTGCTGGTCCTAACGACTTGCTTCAGTCGTTTTTTTTTTTTTTTTGTGTGTGTGTGTGTGTGTTTAGTTACTGATATACTCTTGGTGTTTTTTTATTTTGGTGGTTACCTGGTGGTTGTTGGGTTTTAGCATGTGACGAGACTATTTGCAGCAGGTGGCATTCAGCTTCTTCTGTAATTCTAGTTCTAGTTGATCTAGTTGTCTCCTGCGATCGGGCCCACTTGGCATGCCTTGAGTATGTGCAGACTGGTGCAAGGTTTTTTGCCCCGAAAAGTGTCCGCCCGGCAGATAAACCTTGATATCTTATTCAAGCTATCCCCGCAGATCACTGGGGAAGTAAGTAGTGTTGGCATTCAAGAGGCAGGAAATGCTGCATCCCAAGGTTGCTGAGCGCCATGTCGTGTTTGGCGGAATATCCCAAGCACATCAAGAAACTCTTTAAGACGAAGGAAATCACAGATGATGGACGTTATGAGGCGGGTGCTTTGGGACATTTTGGGACCAAGACAGATGTATTTTTTTTTTGGCGGTGGTCTTTTGGTTTGATTCATACAACTGCTGGACCAACATCGCCCGCAGCGTGAGGTTTGGCTCTTTGACATTGAAGCAATGGAGTGGAAAACCGTGGTCATCGATGAGCTCCATGGCTGCAAGGGTGGACCAATCGGAAGATACGACTGGAAGAAACACAACAAGCAGAGGAGGACCACAGGAAAGTGATCCTCAATGATCCTCATGTACTGAATGCAGTCTGTCACTCTTGGTATGGTATGAGCTCTGAAGCGCTTTCAGCCCCGTGTCAGGTTTATTCCCTGCACGACTGGCAATGGCCGCGCGGTGCCTTGTGCTGTGAACCCAAGTTTGCCTGTATGGTATGGTTCCTTCAGCACGATGTATACATTCACAGACGCAGTTGGGTCCGCAAATGTCGTCAAATGTCAAGTTCCAACGGGATTCTCATGTGTGGCGTAATCCATCATTGGCAGCATTTGGAATGAGGACATCAAACAAAAGTTACAGGCTGACTAGTCCTCAAGCAGAACTCCCACTTGAGTGAGTCCATTTGCTGGTGGAAGTTGTCCTGCACCCCGTCCTCTGACAACGGGTAGTCCCAGGGTGACCGGCTGGTTTCCCAACGTTGCAGCATGACAGGTGCCAACCTACACCCGACCACTGGGAGAAGAGATTTGGGTCTTGCTATTGGAGAAGGCAGTGGCCAAGTTCTGCGGGTCTCTCAGCTGATTTGTTTGGCAAAATGAGTTGCCATTCCCCCCAATATAACATAGACCCTGAGAATCACTACATACTTTTAAGAGGAATCTAGTCGTCCAACACCCTCATTTGGCAGAGTCTATCTTGATAGGGGGAATGGGAATGGATTTAAAATGATTCAAATGGTTTCCTCTGTGAAGGGGGTTTACTACAGGAGACCGTGTCAACTCTACAATTGTATGCTTTGCAGCATGCATAATTTAGCGCGCTGTACCATTGTTGGCAGCAGATCGCCAGCATGCATAATCAACTCATGATATCCCACGACGCTTCAACATTCGCTTCGAAGGAAGTGTCCTTTCGATCGTAGCACATTCCCATCCCTGACATTTCCAGTCTCAGATTGGTTTAAAGGCAAAAATGCAGTACACACCCGACATTTGGATGGTTCCCTGGCATAAACTAGCATCGTCTAACAATATAATAAATTTACAACCATATCTAACACACGCAGGAGAAACTCAATTTTTTTGTTGTTTCCTTCACACTTCCACAACATTTCCCCCAAAATCGGCACTGAAAATGCCGAATCTCGCTTCCAAAGCCTGAGGGGCTACGCCAAATTGTCCGGTGGTGGGACTGATTGGGCTTTCCAAGTCTTCACGGGTTATACCAAGAGCCTCAGCACCCGTGGACAGGTGAGTCCCACTGCCAGTGGGATGAAGGGATTTCCATGGGATGAACGGCCGAGTTATATCATTTTATGATATATGATATATGCATATAATATTTCAGAATATTCGCTTAGATAGATAGATAGATAGATAGATAGATAGATAGATAGATAGATAGATAGATAGGTAAATAGCTAGATAGGTATATAGATAGGAAGCTAGGTAGATAGGTAGCTAGGTAGATAGATAGCAGATAGATAGATAGGTAGATAGATAGATAGATAGGTAAATCGCTAGATAGGTGTATAGATAGATAGGTAGATAGGTAGCTAGGTAGACAGATAGATAGATAGATAGGTAGATAGGTAGCTAGGTAGACAGATAGATGATAGATATGTAGATAGCTAGCTAGCTAGCTAGATAGATAGATAGCTAGCTAGATCGATAGATAGGTAGATAGCTAGCTAGCTAGCTAGCTAGATAGATAGATAGATAGATAGGTAGGTAGATATGCAGATAGGTAAATAGATAGATAGATAGCTAGCTAGCTAGATAGATAGATAGATAAGATAGATAGATAAATAGACGGACAGACAAATAGATAAATAGACAATGCTATGTAATAGTTACATATATATATATGTATATATATGTATGCATAGATGATTTTACATATTTGCAACCTGTGGATATTTCTTGATGGGGTTTGGTTTGGTATGCCGCGAAGGATTGTCGCGTACTGGAAGCTTGACGATGATGCTACAACCTGGCGACGATGCTTCTTGAATCGTGAGAGGCAACTGCAGAATGGGGCCAGAAATCCATTGAATAATTGGCTACCTGTTTGCAATTCAGAATCCAGGACTCAAAGGGTCACACAGAATGCAAATTCTGCTGGAGAATTGCTGGATATGTTGATGCTGCTTCGCACACCCTTTTGACCTTTTGCTTGTAATTACTAGTGCTGGTGCAGTGCCCAAATTTCTGACCTCTTCCCGATGCAACGTCTGAAGCATTTTCGAAGTGTCCCGAGGTACGGCTGGAAGGATTCAGATGTCCATCCAAAGGATACTCTCTTTGGCATCCTTCAGGAGCACCTCAGTAAGGGCGGTATAGCATCCTGCATCATTTCAGGCAACACTGTAAATCAAGCGGAAGTGAAAAGCTCGGGGCTGTACGTTAAGCACTTCTATTCCATCCTCCAAATGCGTGCCTTGCTTGCAGCGACTTGTGTTGATAGTGCAACTACCGTCCGAGTCAAGATAACTCTTGGAAATTGATAAGACATTGCAGAGGTTGGAAATAGATTGCAATTGCGAATCATCTGCGAATAATTTTGGTACTTTCGTATCTTTGTGTGATTGACTGGTTGGCTCTATGCAAGAGTGAATGCAGACACAAACAGGGCATCACTGGCACTGGCTGAAATGACAGCCGTTGACACCTGAGGTGAGGAGGAGAAGGACGATGAAACCAAGATCCAACTCATCTTGCTCCGAAATCCTTGGGGCGAGCAGGAGTGGAATGGCCCTTGGAGTGATGGATGTGACCAATGGAATGCGAATCCCAAGATGAAAGGCCGGATCCATACGAACCGAAGCTCGGTGGCAGAGCAGCTGTGGACTTTTGAGGCCACGAATGGAGAAAAAAACAACATGAAGGACATGAGCGTTGACCTGCAATCCTGATTTGATGCAAGACAGCCATTGGCAGCCAGTACTTGTCAGTACTTGCTACTGGCTAGCAGGCTGATGGCCAGTCCAGTGGATGTAGTTGCTCCGAGGAAACGATGGCATTTTCTGGATGTCCATCGAAGACTGGGCCAAGTTTTATACCAAGTTCCAGCCAACTCAGCTGCATTGGAGCTAGAAAAATGCACATCACTCAACATGGACCAACATCTGTTGACCCATTCCAACTCCAACAATCTCCAAGTGCAAAGGATGAGCTGCTGCCCCTGAGGTTATGCCCCCTTGAACACGTTGGGCATCTCCCAGATGACGAGCCCAGCTCTGGAGCGGCGGCAGAGGATGCAGCGGCGTTTCTGTGAGCAGCTTCTGCCAGACCTAGGGTTGTGCAAAAATGATGTTGTCTCCCCTTGAGATCGTTGAGCTTGACATTTGAAGTGGTGGTTTTTGTTCTTAAATTCATGAAATTCCTTGACCTTGATGAACTTGCACTTTGAAGGGGGGACTTTACGACAAGCCACCGGACTTGGGTCAATCCGCAACGCGTGGTAGACCGGTAAACCCAATTCTCAGACAAAGTCACCTGAAGGGGAACTGGCAAAATGCCAGATTCTTTTAGACCCACCTGAGAAGGTCTCGTGTTTCACCCGCTCATTGGCTCCCAAAGATTTGTAGCCAATCTATGGCAATCTGGGCTTTCAAAGAGGATCGCCAGTGCCGAAGCCTGCAAAACATGGGGTTGAATCGGTACTTGTAGCATAAGATGGGGGCCGGGGTGCTGTGGCGCCTGCTTCGCATTCGAGGCAGTCCCACACAATGGTGCTTTGATTTGGAACCATCTCCCAGTTGGGTTTACTACTGAGTACAACCATGGTAATAACCTCCAAAAACTATGCTTCTTTCATCCATGGTTTGAATTTGCTAATTTTGTTTAAGAATGGAAGTGGAGGGAACGAGCTGAGGCTTGATAGCAGCAGAGGCCAACCTGAAAGCCGCCCTGGATGGCTTGGGGAGCCCAGAGTTGAAGAAGCAAATTGAGCATGGGTGGTGCCTTGAAATGCCCCGGTTTGATTGGAGTGGACCACTTGGCAATCTCTCAATACTTGACGGAAAAAACTGCTCCTATGGTTCCTCTAGGCAGTTGGAACAATGCCGCAAGCACACGCCGTGAACATTTGTGAACATTTGTGAACATTTTCTTGCCAGCAGCATCAGGAAGCAGATGCCGCAATCGCAGCCTCTCCACCAGCTGCAAGTCAGACTTGGCTCCACAAGTAGGACTTGGAAATGACCTTCAGCATCCCTTCAGCACCCCTTCAGCATGCCCATGGCTGCCATGGGCTGATGCCCCAAGTTTGGCGCTCCAGGCCAGGCCGTGCTAAAGGCGCAGGGGTGATGGGCTTGGATGGGCTTGGATGGGCTTGGAGTATGGGCTGGAAGCAGGTTGCAAATGAGTGGAAGAATATGAAGAGTCATAGATTGTATATGCTTTTATAATCTTTTATCTGGTTTTATATGATTTCAAGATAGATGTTTTTCCTGCTCTTTTCAAAAGGTGTTGAGGTGCCCCCCGGTATGCCCCTGGCCCGGGTCGACCACTTTACCAGGCACCGTCAAAGATGGCTCCAAGGCCAGTCGAGCTGAGGTCAGGCTGCGGGGGTTGGGTGAGCCTAAGGGGAACATGGGGCAGCAGATGGCCATTCTGGTGGCCTGTGGCGTTGGACATATTTTAAACAGATGCCACTATCAGTATCAAACTCTTGAGCCAATCCGAAAATCTGTGGGATTTAGGACGCGTTACCTGGTTGTCAGAGATGTCTCCGCCTCAATGACCCTTTGGTCCCCATGGTTGAGTCGTGTTCCCAATGGGACAGCATCAAATTCCCCCGGCAAGGTCCTCACAAAGCAAATTGCGAACCTCGCGCGAGAAAAACAGCTCAAGAAGGCACAAGAGGTCTTCCAACAGTTCGAGCCGCCTGTTGAAATATGGAACTGCTGTTGGAACTGTTGGACTTGAGGAAGAGGGCTGGGAGCTTTGATGGACGGAAGATGAAGATCAGGATGAATCAAAAAAGAGGCCTGCATTGTATAGTACCTAGAGGTATCCAGAGATATTAGTATAATGATGATATTTTCTTGGAATCCGTGTGCATGTGTGCATTTGGGATTGGAAGGTCCCTAGGCCTTGATCAAGGATCAAAATTTCCTGGTTGAATTTCTGTGATCATGTCAAGACGTCCATAGCATTCCGAAAGTCTTTGTTCCCAATTCATCTATGTATTTTTAAGTTATTTTAATCTGACTTTCACGTTGACCATAGGGGCCTACTGGTCAATGGGTCACGTACGGTCACCTCGACCCAGCTTGGGGTTTGAGGCAGGAAGGCTTGGAGCCAAGCGTCTACACCTTCTCCAGCCTCATCAACGTCCACGTCCGCAGCGGCGATCTCGTTGGGGCACTGAAGGTCCGGAAGGTCATGCGGAAGAAAGGCGTGCGGCCGAACGTGGGCAGCTTGATGGAAAAGGTGAGGAATGTATAGGAGGTACCCAGTCACCATGAACAACCAATATATTGAGGGATGATTTTGATCACCCATTTATGGAAATACTGGGGATGGTTTATCTTTAAGGTTGCCACATGTACAGGTCAGCTTCAATTCTGAAGCATGAGTCTGAGTTGGGAAGACATTTCCTGATGATCGGATGAGGAATCTTCACCATCCTGCTCCGCGGCTACAGTCAAGCTGGAAACATGCATCGTGCCAGAGCTTTGCTGGACGAGATGGTTGCCTCTTCATTTGCTTTGTGTATCTCTGTGTGTTATTTGCAGATTGTTTTCAAGAAAAGTAGGCCCAAATCAAACGAAACGGCTGGATTCGGGAAACTATCTTGGTTGGGGCACCTATTTCATGCTATTTCCAGAATTTTAGGCACATCTGGAAGCTACTTTGGGACCTCAGCTGGACAAGCAGGTCTGCGACCCACGAAATCTTTCACAAATTGCAAGATGCCTTGTAACGCCAAGAGAAGGGTGCAACTATGTTGAGGGCCTTTTAGGAATGCTGAAAAACTTACCTATATGCTTCCAGAAACAAAAAAATCAGCTGGCCATAAATCCCATGATCGACTGGAGGTTGCTGAAGACATCAGGCCTGACATCAGGGCCATCAACACTTTCTTCAGAGGCTTGGAGGGAGCAGCTAATTCATACCCATAATTAATTCCAAGCAGTAATATAAAATCATATATTGTAAAACTAAAGCCATATCAACTTGTTTCCCTGGCATCTTTGGATGTGGATTTCTATGGTGCTGGGTACCAGGGCCTTTGTGAGACATTTTTCATGAATAACCAACCTTCCCGAACCAAAGCAGAATCACAGGCGTCGCCCAGTTCCCCGCAGGCTGTCTCCATCGCGGAGACGTGCCGTTGGCGCGGGAGGTCTTCGAAACCATGGAGAGCCAGTGGCACATTGTCCCGGAGTTCATGACTTTGCGCTATATGGCGCAACTTCTGAGCCAGGGCCTTCGATTGAAAGATCTGAAAAAGTTGCTGAGGATACTTGGAGCAATGGAAAATCAGAGATGGGTTGGGACCAGCTGCACACATTTTGCGCACACAGACAGATATATGTGCATTTTGTTTATATATAATAATGCCAAGAAATGTATATAATTGTGTATATATATATATATATGCATACAGTACAGACATGTGATCATTGGCACATCCAAGGCATTCCCAGGCTGGCTTCCCATAAGGTGTTGCCCTGGCCAGGAAGGCTGAAGCTGGAGAGACTTCGAAGCTCCCAGTGGTGCCGGCGCCCGCAACGCACCGACTGCGAAGAGATCCCTGCAGTTTCTGGGCTGCCGGGAAGTGCACCAAGGCACATGGGGAGGATATGGGAGGATAGCGGCCAGGCAACCTGGGACTTGCAGCAAGATGCAGTGGAATGCTTGGAAGATCTGGCAAGTACCTAGGAGCTTGAAATACAATGCGGTAGTAAATAATATGGTTTAAATGTATATATATATATACATATGTATATCTCTATAGTGTGTTTGTCCATCAAAGTACCGTTTGGTTTTTCCATTCCTGTTTAAGAAGATGATCCCACAGCTTGATAAGGTAGACTGAAGCCATGGAGCAAAGATCCATATCTAGCGGCTAGCGCACCCCCAATCCATGGGTTGTTTTGCGATCCAGGGTGTCAACTGCACCTTCTTTCATGATCCAGAAGTTGAACCAGAGAACCAGGACATGCACTGGAAGTGATTCGTGCAAACAAAGAATATCAGCTGTCATGAGCTACTGCAGGGATAGGATGCGTAGGCCTAATGCATTATATTGATGCGTCTATCATTCTTGTTGTCCATAGCACATTGGCACTGTGGGCTATTCCTGTTGACTCAAGGAATGCTACTGTGGCAGCAGCTGTGATGAACACAACACATTGTGCTATATCACAGGCTTGAAAGATGCACAGCCATCCCATACGTTTTTCCATATTTCCATATATCTATTGTGTATTGTCCCGTGCACATGCGCAGATGCAGTGCAGCCCAATTCTGGTGAACACAAAGGCATCAGCTTCCCAAGCGGTGCTCTGTCCAAATCCTCACCCTGAGGAGACTCTGCAACAAGAGCGTAAAGCGGCTATGGCCAGCATGAACCTCTCTCTGGCCCATTGCTCTGCGATGCTGGGGCGTTGGGCCACATGCAAACGTTCCTTGCAGTATGCCCAGGACAGGGCATCCTGAAAGATTCCCAGAGATAGAGAAGTTTGGATGAAACTGGATGGTGATTGACATCCAAATTTCCAACATGCTATTTCCAAATTTGGTGAAATATGTGTTTTCATTCCATGATATTTCAACTTTTTCAACATGTCATTTCCAAACTTATCCAGGGTGACCAGCAATGGCCCCTGGTTCTGATGACCTTTTGACCCATCCCCCCTGGCCCGGCGGGGCCGGGCTCACCATGGAGCCTCGTGCCAGGACTTTTATAGTGCTGAAGGTGGTCCTGAGCCGAGAGATGGGGAAACTGGCAGTCATAGCCTCTTCCAACAGCTGGGTTCCTTTGTCAGAAGAGCCCTTTGTGGTTTGGGACGGTGCTTTTGCAAAACTGAAACTGAACGGAAATGGAATGGCCAGAATCATTTCATATCATTCTATATCATTTCGCGTCATCTATAGCATGTCTTCACAAGCCACCAGAGCATGTGACAGTGGAACATCGCTTTGCCATGTTTTGCCACCGTTTTGCCGGGCTCACTAAACCTCCTCCCTCTGCCAACAAAAAACGGACGAGGCTTCGAGGAAGCGCGGCGAGAGGTGCAGCGAATCTCGAAATTCATGAGCCAAACAGAGGATGCACCGGATCTTTTTCCGTACCTTTGTCGTACCTTCCTTTTCAGCCCCTTGGTGCGAGGTGCGATCATTGGGGATCTAAGGATATCTAAGGGATCTATGGAGATCGATATCTATGGTAATTATTGGAGTATCGATGATTATTTGGATACATTTGGTGTATTTTGATGTCATTGTTAAAATATGTTTCACTACGTTTTGATGGATGTCCTTCGCTTCATGGTGTTGCCTTTGACCAAGCACTCGTGCAACTTTTTGCAGCGCGGTGGCTTCAAAGACGACCTTTCCCAGTTGCCTAGCCGCTTGATTTCAGTCAGTAAGGTTTGACACAAGAAGCATCCGAAGATCAGGAAGAGCCTGTTTCGCAGCGATGTGTGAATGAACTGCTTCAGTCTTTTGGCCTCGGAAAATTGGACTGGAACGAGATCAAGTTTTCCATACTTTTCCTTTGTCCCTCAGCCACTCCAAAGCCCCAAAGGTCACACGTTTTTTGGGGTGGTCGCTGCGAGTTTTTTTTTTGTTGCCCCGGGATGCCTTGGGTTGGAACAACTGCTGGCATTTGATATCATTAGACATCATTCGACCATCATTTGATAAACAGCTTGTAACAAGTCCCAGACTAGGTCGACCAAAGTGGAATAGTACCCTTCAAAATTGGATGGTTAAAAAAAGCACACCGAATTCATCCAAATTCTGTGGGTCCATTTAGTGCCCCGTTTTTGAATGTTTTTGACCCATCATCCAACCAGCTGCATCCAGCTGCATCGAGCTGTTAAGGAGAAGTGCTTCTCCGTCGTAACTTGTCTCCGGAGGATGCGCTCACGACTTTTCAACACAGTTTCTCAAAAGCACAGCGTCTTCGTTGCAGCAGAGTCTTTGAAAACCGAAGGCAGGGACATATCGCAAGGTAAACTAACATAGATGTGAAAAATCCATGGTTTCCCTGGGGCAAGGATTTACAAATGGTGTGAAAACACCATTTGTAAATCATTGTCCCAGGGAAACCATCGGTTTTCCACATCTATGTTAGTTTAACCTACAGTATGCACTGGTTGACGAAGTGACCCCGCTACTGGGTCGAAGTAACAGCTGCTAATTCCGGTAATCAAACGTGGCAATGGAAATAGTTCGATGATTTTCCTATGAAGTCCTCCATTGAGTTCGGGGATTTCCCAACCAGCAATGTTTGATGACACCCGAGGGTAGTCATGTCTGTGCAGGCAAGAAGCTCCGCTACCTCCATCGCTGCCAGTGAAGTTGGAGATTTGCTCCGGCAACGGCGATTGGGTGGCTTGGTGACCCATCGCTTCGTTGAATCACAGAGGGTCATAGAGGGGTTGTCTCCGATTGGGTAGTTCACCAAATTGATGATTTTGCCTAAAAAGCTAACCCAAATGGTGATTTTGCCAACAAAGGGCTTGTCACCAGCAAATTGTGGTACGGGCAAATAAGTCAAGACCCATGCAGGAAAAAAAAACGCAGATTGTGTCCGTTTTGAAAAGTAAACCATCCGGTTTATGAGACACAATATTTTAACTATTTTTGACTACACTATCCAATGGAATAGATTATTCGAAATGGGTTGGGCTACTGGTACCGACCCTGATCGTTTTGCACCCCATTTGAGGACATCATTGCTGAGGTGATTGCGCAAGCCAAAGCCGAGCAAGGACTTGCAAATTGGATAGCCTTGGAGCTAAGACGCGTGGTGCCAGCGATGGGGATCAATTTTTTTGATTTGGCAAAATATTTGGCATAGTTTTGCAGGGGTACCTGGCTCAATTTCCCGCCTGCCTTAGACAACTTGAAAACAAGACTCACTCTTTGGTACAGGTGTAATGATGTCCAAAGTATCCCCAGCGACATTTGGTGAGCTCTCAGGTGCCCATTGAAAACAGATCATCAAAACCAGTGACGTTGGTGTCCCCAGCTGGGCCCCTGCCTGGGCTGATGCAGCTCCGGCAGAAGACGTCTCTAAGGACACGATCGTGTGCACAATATCTTCAGTCGCATGGTGTTTGAAGAGGTGGACCGGGGTTTGTATTGAAAAGCACTAAGAATGGGATCCAGAGATTACGATGGGTATCGATGGGTCTATGATGCGACCTGGAAATCGCGAGTTGCAATTCGTTGCTGTTAGTAATGTTAGTGTAATTAGCTGGTTCTGATGATGTCAAGTCATGTCAGGTCCATTTTTTCGCTGCCAGGTGGAGAATCTTTGTTTGTTACGTGGTGATGCAGCAGAGATCGTCCCGCGACACCTGCAGGTTGGGTCGCTGCCCGGCGCCCAGTTTGGATCCAGCGATCATGGCCCATGGCAGATACATGGTGTTAAATGAGTTTTATATAGTTTTATGACTAGTTGTGACATCATTCGAACATATTCGACAAATAATCAAATATCAATATAATGCTTACATAGATGTGTTGGGGGGATCATCTAAAATCTAGCCATGTCTAGCCAAAGGGTACAACCGAGACTAGTGACATGTGAGTAGCAAGGAAGACCTTCAAAAAAAGGGGACCCACCAAGCTAAAATGATCAGCTGCTGGCACAGCTTCACAGGTCGCACATCTTCATCAACTTTCCTGAGCCGCCACACTTCTCAGGTCGCAGGGTTGGATGTGGTACAGCTGGAAACCCAGGGAGGGCTGGAGAATGATCGCAAACGTCGAATTTTTGACAGGGGACAATGCGTTTGGAACCCCAAAGATTCAGAGAGACTTGGATTTTGAGATGCAGAAACAAGGGATAAAAGGGATGTGCATGGATATACTACATTCGCCAGTCACCGCACTCTTGTCTAGCACTTAGAAGATCCGCGAGACTTCTGGGGCTGTTGAGCTCATCATTTTTTGATCCAACATTTTCAGTATAATATTCCCACTATATATTCCAATCATATTCCAATATATTCCATATATCATTATATGTCATATGTTATATTCGCAAATGTTCCCAATATGTTCCCATATATTTTGTTTGCTACAAGGTTCCCATATATTCCCATGATATCACAGTGTCGCGGCTGAGTTTGGACAATTTTTCAGCTGACGGTTTCGGCATCCAGCTGTGACAGCAGGTGATGAAAGTGCCGAATCGAAGCATGAGTTGTTGACGGGAAGCTTCTTCCAGCAGTTTTTTGGCCTGGTGTTTTTCAATGTTTTTCTGCGAAGGGAAACAGAAGGAAAGCCACGCAGAAATTCACGCAATTGGTTTGAGGGAAAATCTACAGGGTTACGGGGGGTAACAACCATGGTTTCCTGTCGATTTGTGCGTAGACCAATCCATTGACTATGAAGCCGGGTGATGAACTCCCCCTTAAAGCCAGGATTTTGTCCCTATTGTTGCTTGTTGGACCCATTAAAAAGAACCATAAAAAATCCCAGAGAGAGAGAGCAGCATCATCACCATTAATTCCTCGATATCTTCACCAAATCATCAGCTGCAGTCAGTTGAGGCTCCATTCGAGGCTGACTTCTGGGGGGAAGCTGACGATCCTCTCGGATAACTGGAGGTGACCTGGACTCGACCGTGGATCCAAACGCATCATTTCGAGTGACTTATAACATGGCAAAAAAATGAAAAATCACACCATAAACGATGGATCATTATGGATAATGATGGATAATGATGAGTAATTATAATGTATATGGTTTATATATGTTTATATTCCATAACTATATATATATATATATCATAGTATATATATGTTGATATTGGCAACTTGGCCTCCAATCCAAAGTCAGGCTTTCATGGTTTAGATATGGAATACGTACACATGCATGTACATGTGCATATACATATGCCTATATATATATATACACATACATATATATATATATACATACACACACACACACATATATATATATATACATATACGCATATGTAATATACATACGCATATGCACACACACACACACGCACGCATAAATAAATAGACAAATAAATATAAAAAAAATATACATCTGCAATTACAGACGCCCAATTTGTTTTGAAATCCAAATGTCACACAGATAAGAAGGCGGATTGGAGATCACGAGCATAGGGAATGTGATTGAGGACTGGCAACCGCCTGGTAATGCCTGGCTTTTGTATCAAGCGATGGTTGGTTTGGATTTTCAGCAACGAGAAACCAAATGTTTTTCTGACTCCAGCAACATGGTGGCCTTACCATGCAGCGTTTCCAAGTACCAACAGAGGATTTCCATGACTTGAACCCAAGTCGTGACCAACTCGCTTTTCACTATAGAATGAAAACGAGCCAAAGCCAGAAATTGAAACTGACCAAACGAATGCATCGAAGCAAACAAACTTCCAAGTGCTCGTGCCCGGTGCACGACATGATTCCTTCGGCGCCGGTGAGTCATGGCATCCGTGGCTGCTCGCGACGCAGCGGATGCGGCGGAGCAGGCAGAAGGGGTTCCCAACGACGAAGCAGACTCCGTTGCAGGACAGATTTCATCAGCAAACATGTGGATTTAATCACGTTGATTTTGTGATTTTTGTGGGAATTGAACCAATTTGCAAAACATCCAAGGAATTCCAAGGGCATTTCGTATGCGGTACTACTTCCTACAATCAGCGATTTGCAGTACTGCTGTTGCGGCTGTTGGGGTCCTGCCGATTTTAGGATCTCGAGATGAAGTGCCGGGAGAAGGTCGTCTGGGGCCCATTGACGATGGTGATATTCCCAACGAGATCAACACTGAGACCTTCAACAAGTTGCAGATGCCTAATGGCAGAATGGTCTTGGATGGTGGATGGTGAGAATGGTGTTGCCGCTTTTTCTCCAAGTCAACCATGCTTATGTAAGTTGTGATGGATTTGAATCCTGAATCTGTTTGCAGGTCGCCAACCTGGAGTATGGTGCAGCCCTGTTTTGCCATGAATTGCTGAAAATCTGATTGTGCAGGCAGAAAGCAGAGAGGTGTATATACAGTGTGTATAGGTATAATTAATGTATTTGTACATACATTTGCATATATATATATATAATTGTATACATTATATATAATGTATCTATGTATATATATATATATATGTTAGATTTGTATATATATATATATAATATATATTTATTTATTTATAGGTAAATATACATATATACACACACATATATATATATATCCATATACATATATATATATATATCCATATACATATATATACACACATATGTATATATATACATATACATATATACATATATATATATATCCATATACATATACACATATATATATATATATATTATATTTGTATATATATATATATGTATATTTGTTGATATATATATATATAATTTTTGTTTTTTTTTTATATATATATATATGTATTTGTTTTTTAAATATATATATATATACATATACTGTATAAATACTGTATAGAGATGCATAGAGGCACATACTCACACACACACGCAGACACAGACACACACACACACAGAGACACACACACACAGAGACACACACACACACATATATATATATATGAGATATATATATATATATATATCATGTACACACACATACACATGTGCATACGTGTGTGTGTGTGTGTCTATCAGGCCGTTCAAATCAAGGTTAAGAATCCTCAAGGCGAGTACTATCTCAACCTCGATCAGAGTTTAACTCTTTCATCAGTGTGTGTGCGCGCCTGCGACAGTTCTCAGAACATTTCACCTCTTCTGCCAATGCCTACCTGGGCCCAAGCTGCACATAGCTGCACGCTGAGGCCTGAGGATTTGGTGGAGGCTGCCCAGAAAACGTGGGCAGACTTTCTGGCCTTGTACCCTTCAAAAATTGCTGCAGGCGAAATCATCTTCACCACCATCTTTGATGCCGCCCCTTCGCTTCAAGCGATGTACAAGAGTCCCAAGGCAACCGCTGCGGAACACTTTGTGAGGGGATTTGGGGAGGTCATCAGGAATGCTGGAAGCAAGAGCAAGATGATGAACTCCATCCAGATGATGGGCTTTCGACACCTGGAGTTTGACATCAACCTTCATAAAGTTGCTTGTGCAAGCTGCCTTGTAAACTAACTAGGCACAACATGGCACAACCCTGTGGTTCGCACATTTAGCCAAGGGCTAGGGCCCTCATCCATATAAGATCATATAAGCATGTATAGGTCAAAAGCATGCTCACGCCCCTTTCGGATCTAATCTTGGAGAAGCCCTTGCATTTTCTGGAGCCATTTGGTGGTGGTGATGGCTTTGTTTGGTATGTTCGGTGGGCTCGTAGCCCAGGTACCACCCGCAAAAAGATGATACTGGTAGAACCGGATAAAGATATCGAACAATGAGTTTGGAAAATGACCTTGCTAGTTGGAGGAAAGAGACTATAACTTTAGGGGCATCCCGCTGTGAGGTAGAGACTTTTCGCGATGCGCTGCTTGATCTCTTCGATTTGGAGCTGAAAGAATTTTCAGCAAAGGGCCGCTATGCGATGGCCTTGCTGATCAACTACATCGGAGGGGCTTTGATTTTCATAGGGCGGGAATACCAGCCACGGATCAAACTCATTCATTCCACCTGGCAAGTTGCCAAACTGGGAGTCCAGGACTGGGGGTGTATGAAACCGTGAGGTGCATGGCAGCTGTAAATGTTTGCAGGTGCCCATTGCAAGCTGTGGCAGGTTGATAAGAGTTGTTACCAGTGTTTTTTGGCCTTCCGATGCTTCTGCAGGAATATTTCAAGAAGGAGGAGAAGGAGGAGAAAGTGAAGAGGGAAGAGAGTCACCATACAAAACGGGAAGGAAGGAGGCGTGGAAGCATGAAGAAGCATGAGAAGCACGAGGAGAAACAGGCAGACAGTACACCTGTCTCGAACTCAGCCGCAGAGATGCAGCCCAGCAAATTTGACAATGTTGAGAATGTTCCGACAAACTTTGCAGAAACTTGGCTGTCCCTGATTTCTGATATAGCTAGCTTTCCTTGTGCTCTCACCTTGTTGCGGGATGTTTTTGGCTTGTGGGCCCGCGGGCGCTTGTATGATTGGGTCCCAACTTTTTTCACTGTGAGACTGTCAGCCCTGGATCCCGACAAGAAGAGACAAGACATTGACAAAAGAGACCCGAAGAGAATCATCACAATAACCAAGCGTGGCCCAGTTGGAATACGCTGCCCCGCTCTGGGGTTCGTTAATCGTTAACGACTGTTAGTGGGTCAATGGATGTCAATGGCTTGAACCCCGAGAATAGTTGGGCATTGGCAAGCTCCTCATCTCCAAGAGTCCTCAGGAGATGTTCAATTTCAACGTGTCAGCCATGGGTTTCGGAGCGTCTGAGCCGTGGATGAGTATGGTGCTCGATCAACTGAATGACCTTGTTTCTTGGCTCACCAGATCTCACCAGAAGTCCTGATAGTCCTGTCTCACATTGGGGCAGTTGGAAGAAGACCATACTTCTCACATCTTCTCACGTCTTCTCACATCATGTTTTCGTTGATGCGGCGGTAGGAAATGGGTCATCCATCCAGCGAGGTGATGAATGTTGCCAACACCACTCGTATGAAAGAGGAATGCGAGAAGCTGGCCCTGTTTCTATCCAAGCACCAGGGCCCAGTGGTGCTCTCTGAAGTCAGACGCTGGCACGGAGATGATGAAGATGGGAAGTTGATGAAATCACCACCGATTGTTATTACGCTCAAACTGTTATCCAATGACCGAATTTGGCTTCTGTCATACCTGCATGCTGCTTTTCTTGTTTGGTTTTATGGTTTTATCCCATATCCAAACACCGCGTGCCCTCACCTTGTTCGTCAGCCCTCAGCGTTCAACTTTCCGAGGATCTGTAGCTCTATCCTCCTTGAAGTCCTTTGTCTCGGCTTGGGACGAAGAACATGAAACTGCCTGGACACTTGGTTTCACTTAGTGGCATCACTTAGTGGCATCACTTGGTGGCATCACTTGGTGGCATCACGGGGCATCACTCTGCCAATGGCAGTGGTTGGGATATAATCATTGGCATGGATTCTTCTGAACTTCTCTTGGGTGCAGTCCTCAAAATAGTGCAACTGATGTATACTGATGTAACCGTAGAGAAAACCACTGAGATCCTGGGAACACTTGGGAACTGCATTTTCGATTGTAATGATGCATGTTCTCTGGGTGCCGTCCTAGAAAAGATGAAACTTCCATGCTCAAAAGGTTTCATTTGGCCCACATACATGCACATAGTGCGTGTATGTGCATATATATATAATATTATATTTATATAGTAATACATAAATGACATAAAGTGGTGTATTTCGACATTATACCCGTATCTATATCATTGTATCATCCATGTATCCCTATCCTCCATCATTTTCCTGATTAATAGCCCCGTTTTCTTGGTGAATATCTCCATATATCTCCATGTTTTGCTGGTTGATGTCCTCCAGAGTCCCTACAGAACCAGCAATGTCCACTTCTGTGGGTTGTTTGGCTCACACCTGGATTTGTCTAAAAATCGTGTACCTCGAAATCCATTGGTTAATCCTAATTATCCTCATGATTCATGGCTAATCCATTGAGGCTTAATCCCCTATTTTCCAAAGCCACCAAGGACATGGTTTTGGTCCAATGTGGAGCGGCTGCTGTCCGAACTGGATGGCAAGTTGCAGGCCTCCCCATGGGTTCATGGCAACAGCCATTTCTTGGCCCCTGAATTAGCTCCCAAGGGGTGGAGCCGCCTGAAAAAGGAGGTAGGTCAACATGAAAACGTAAAGCTTTTGAACATATGAATATATATATATATAGAGGTACAAATATATAGATATATCAATAAAATATCTAGTATATAATTTAGAGATATAAATACATGAATATAAATGTACACACACACAGGTATATGTATATATATATATATGGATAAATGAAAACACATACACACACATATCTATATCTATATCTATCTATCTATATATATATATATACACCAATGGTGCGGCGTTGGAAGATGAGACCGATGATCAAAACAGATGGGAATGGAAATGAACAGAACATCAGGGTGTCCACGTCGCCTTCTGCAGTAAATCAAATCACTTCCACCGCTCATTGATTGGCACCCAAGATCTGGGCTACTGTACCCAACTTGCAGGTGCAGGAGCAAGAGCTGGAGAAATTCATGCAGAGCTCCAAGAGAAGCCTGGAGCATGTGGTGCAGAACGTCCATCTCAAGTTCTTTGAGATCGCACCTGCTGGTCAAGAATTCTTCAAGGAGTCAAAGACTCGCATGCACGCCCTGGACATGTTTGAACTTGGTGGAACTTAGGGATGGTTGAGGGATGGGATGCTGATGTGAAAGATGCTGAGCGACGTGGCAGGTATCACATCGCCGAACGCATGCTGGAACTGACGGTGGCGATGCACCGTGAACCAAAAGAAACGGTGGATCACCTGTCCTCTTTGGGACTCAGACATGCGGCTGGGACCTGGTTAAACCACCTGGTGAGGGCCCACCTGATCAGGGTACCCCAACATTTTTCTGGGTGGCTTTCTTTTTGAAATGGCAAATCCCAAACAAAAATGGATGATTTGGGGGTAGCCCCTTGGCTGGGAGACATCACATATCTGATTATTCATCATTTCATCATGAATCATTCTATTGCGTGTCCATTACACAAAATCTATCATAGTTCCCCACTTAGATGCCGAAAAGTGCATTTCCAGGATGTTAAAAGATATACTAAAGATATGTCCAGGTGTCCCACTTTTCTATCTATTTCGGGGTTGCTATATCTTATTACTGTCTTTGTCATTTCTGATTTCGAACTGCAGCAAGTTGGAATGCTTCTGGCTTGTGTGTGGCCATCCTTTCACACGCCATGCACCTTGATGTCATGAGCCATGGAAAGAATATGAAGAAAGGTATAGACAGGTCATGTATGCAATAGTCAATAGTCCTGTTGGCATACTTCACTTTGCCATCTTTGCACCTCACCGTATCAGTACCGTATCATGTTGAACGTATCATATCTAAGTGGCTATCATGGCACATCTCTGCCCTGGACCTTGACAGCCAAGGTGGGGATGTCAATCCCAGTGGAGTTCTTTCCTCCCTTTGTGCAAGCTGCCGTTGAAGCCGTCCAGGTGGGACGTCGACTGTACTGACTGTTGGCTTCGTATGGCTTCGTTGTCGTCTTTTTTTTGACAGGAGGTGACGAGTGATGAGATGGTGGTCAACGCCTTTCGCTGGTCGTCTCGTCTCGATTCGGAGATGTTTCATGTGGGGTACAGGTTGTTTTGACCGCAGAATGGTAGAGGTCCTGTAGATCTTGCATATTTTGCAGTTGGCCCTTTGCATTGATTATGATGCTGAAGGGAACGTCCCCACATAAAAATTGTCGTCCGCAGAATTGTTTGCATTGCGCGCTTCTGTACTCTATACAGAATTCCTGTATATAGAATTAGATTGACAAGCAGATTGATAAACGTGATAAATTAGATATTGGATTGCCTTAGGCACTTTGTTTTGTACTGCCATACCAGGACAATCAGAAGGCTGAATTCCTATCAAACGCCTTGCGACAGGAACGACTTGCGACAGGAACGACAGACATTGACAGATTATTGCGCAACAAAATTGGTTCATGGTACAAGGCATGAGTCCTTTCGCAGGCTTGACTTGCCCACCAGAGATTTGATATGCCTTGACACATTACAGTAGCACTTGGAGATGCGGGAATGGAATTGTTGGTTGTTGCAGCTGTTCCACCAAATTGTGGCTCGATGCAAGGTCAGTCACGCTGATCGGCAAGATCCTGTCTCGCACAGTTACGGAAGGCCGGGGTCGTTTCCCAAAATCCACACCTTCCAGTGGATGTTCATCCCAGTAGTCCCTGGTTCATGATCATGGTCACATGGCTGAGTTCTGAAGAAATATAATGTGGTTATATAGGCAAATAAGACAAGACGCGAAAACCAAGACTTTTTGGATTTGGGATAGGTGCAGAAAACCTGGACCTCCCAGCCAGACTCCTTAGGCCTTATTATAACATTTTATATAGACATGTTATAACCTAGCCCAATCCAAGATTCTAGTAGTAACCCCTTGTAATGTCAACCCCGGATCTTTATTCACCACTGGGCTGTTGATCATGGATGATCATTGGGGGGCGGGACCATTTTAGTATCAAATTATTGCATTGTGGAAGGAATCCCACATCCCCCTAGTTGATCAACACAATATCAACCAAGGCTATTGATCCAGGGCAAACAGTAAGGAATCAATATATCTAGTTTCTCTAAACACGTGCATATGATTTTACATGATATGTGACATGTGTGTATGATATAACATTTATATATATATATTATATAGTTATGTTAGCAAATGTTTACACACACATATATGTCTACATGTGTATATATATATATATATATAGATAGATGTGCATGCACATGTATAAACGAATCAAGTTGATCCATGGACAGTGGATGACCTGCCGTCGCCCGATGGTGGCCATGGTGGTCAGGCTCGACCCTGGTGATGCGCGCGATTACATTGAACGAGCGCATTGCGCTGCAGAAGGCTGTGGCGCTCACGGCGCGGGGGCAACGGGCCTCCCAGCTGCTATATGTCACTGGGCGTGTTTCAGCTGGATGAAAAACGGATAGTGTTAAACAAAAATCAATTTTATGAGTTTATGATGGTTTATGGTTAGTACACAAACACATATATTTATACATATTCAATCATATTCAGTATAGATTTTATGAGAATTGGGTAGCCACTGGCTAGGCTGGGGCTCACAACATTACTTTCTTCGAGTGATCCCCACCATGAATGTGATATAGATTTTGACATTCTTTCTGGCAAAACTTTCTGGCAGGGAAGAGGAGGAGAGGACAACTCTGATGAAATCTAGAGACCGAAGGTCTCTAGATTTCATCA